>CM067071.1:10949102-11224479 GCA_033980235.1 Diadema setosum | reverse complement strand
TTTTTTTCCCCATACACTGCTATTTTGTATGCAGACTTGCTTGCTTCATTTATAGTTTAGAATTTTTGTTTTCATTCTCTTTTGAAGGGACATTTGTGTGCTAAATATGACCGTTTTTTTTTATCTATGTTCAGCAAAAAGCTGATTCATTTATTTTGAAATTTTGTCACAATTTAAGCATGTCACAAGTTGGGTACCTTATTTATGGAATTACCCTTGTGTGATATTTGTCTCAACTGGAAACACTCTTGTGTCATATTTGTCATGAATGCTCATCTTAGAGGGAGTGGCTTCTTGCAAACATAACATCTATAGTGTTTGATTTCATCCAGCGATTTTGTCACCACTGTAACGTTTACTACAAAACAATTGATAATGATACACTTTATCTACCACTGAGTGCCAATGACCAATGTCAAGCTGATGTGTTCACATTGACAGAGGGTATGGTACGCTCTCTCTCTGTTCCCCAGGCAACGGGCAGGGAGTTCGTCCAGCGGGCATGTGATCACGCTCTCCTATACCTCAACGCCGGCAACATCCCCCTGGAAGTGTTGGGGAAGATGGCTGATAGTCTGGCAGTGGGTACCAATGATGCGGAAAAGGTATTTTTTAGAATGAACTCTTGTACCGTGATGATGATGATAATGATGATGATGGTGATGATGATGATTACTTAGTGATGATGATAGTACCACATCTGCAACCAGAGTTTTATATTTTTACAGGCGACTCCAATAAAACCAAAGTCCTCGCGACTGGCAGTTTTCCTTTTGGTATATTATATCAAAATTTTGTTATCACAGAAGGGAACTTTTGAAATAGAATTCAATGTCAGTAATTTAGTAGGGGCCTGAATTTTTATGTGGTTGTTGTGATTTTTTTCTTTAACCCTAACTGCACTGGGGGGGGGGGGGCCTCGGAGGCCCCCCCCCCTCGACATTTCGCACGATTACTCCGCAACACGCAATGCATTCGCCGCGATGCTCCATGACTTTTTTCTCTTGAGTTTCCCGCACATTTTGACACCAAATTTGTGACGCCTGGGGGTACGGTTCTGAAGTTACCTGACTTTTTCTACATGCACGTGAGGCCAAAAATGGCTAAAAAATGTGATTTTGTGTACAAAGTCAATGCAAATTGAGTTTTTTCACATGGTTCATATAAATATGCTTATTTTTACTCTCAATGGCTAGAATTAGTTTGTTTTAGGAGTATTATGCCTCAAAAAGTGTCTGTGACAAATTTCGTTACAAAAAACAAAAAAAACAAAAGGTCGAAAAAACAAAGAAATACATAAGAAATTCATGAAACAATAAAATAAATAAGAAATTAATTTTGATACCGAATTTTTTTTCAAGTACATTTGCTGAGAATGCCACAAAGAATAATTATACCAAAAATGAGCACTTTTGGAGCTTTATTTACTGATTTAGATGAAAGATTCTGATTTCTCGCATAAATTATCGTAATTAATCAAAATAAAATAAAAGAAGACTATTTTGGAAAATTTAAAAACACGATCTTGTACATTACATCGCACACTACCATTGCGCAAAGTTCCGCGGCGATCGCGCGATCCACGGCCGAGATCTTGGGGGGGCCCTTGAGGCCCCCCCCCCCCCCAGTCTTTCGAGCTACCAAAATAGCCCAGTCTTTTTAGGGTTAAATTACCATGTCCATTGTAATGGGAGCACTCTATATCATTAATAACTTCATTAGTAATTGTAATTGTTATGATATTATAATATCAACTCGGCTTCTCTTGTTGAATACCAAAAGGTAGATCGCTTCATCTTAAAATTGCCTCAAGCGAAATATTGCACCTTCACTCTAGTAACCATTTGATACACTGTATGTGTATACTACATGTACATCTTCTTCATGGCTGAGGGAAATTAACCCATTGAGGACGGGCTGATCTTGCTCCATCACGCATTTCCCATAGACACCTACCCGAGTATACTCGGGATTCGTCCTCAACGGGTTAACGACTAGACTTTCAATCTTTGGTGCTCATCCACTAGATTCCACCAACCACCAACATTCACTGCCTTACCATTGCCTCGTACACCTTTTTTGGGGGGAGGAGTGCTTAGCATTAAATGCTGTGGTCTATTTATCCATATACCTAGAGAAAATAGTTGGGAAATTAATAAAAAAAAATATGTATATGCATTCAAATAGATACTGAAAAGACTCGTTCTTTGCTTTTCAGTGAAGGGAAAAAAATATATATTTTTTTTATTATCAAAAACTGATCTTTCATCCTGACATGCAGTTCCATTCATGTCACCTGTGCTGAGTATTATTATTTGATCTGCAAATTGATTAGTCACAATAGTTTGTTTAAATCCCATCATCCCAATTTGAAGTTAAATTTCAGATGAAAGTCATCCATGTCATGTCAAAATTAACCCACTTTCCCTTAACATAGAGTTTGTCATGAGATTCAAATTTTAAGTTTTGCGTGTATGGCCTTGCAGCTGTGTTGATTAGATTACCTGTCATTTTCTGCCCAGCTACTGTCTTCTCTAAGGAGCCTTGTGAAGAACGCCCTCTTTGTTGGCTGTTCTGATGCTGCCTCCGTCCATGCACTTTTCCCAGGTCAGTATCAATTTTGATGTGCTGCAGGTGGGCTGGAATGGAACAGCTCACTTGGTGTGTGAGCATTCTAGGGAGACTGTAACCCCCATCTCCTCTTGTAACCTGATGTTTTTAGGGGGCATGTATCACAAAGAATTGATGTCGATTGTATTTAAGTTAAGATCAACTTGAAATCATAGCATGCCATTGGTTCCCCCGTTCAGATATCCGTGCACCTCAAAACGGAACAAAAAGTCGCACACACTGATTTTGCGTGAGGACTGAAAATAAGTGAAATGGGTCAAACTAGCCGAACTTGACTTTTTCATATTCTCTGAAAGAGCAGGTCTTCTTTTACATTATGCTAAAATTTGGTATCATAAAACGGGCAGGAAAGTGTATTTTTTAAGCAGTTTATCTCGAACATTTTTGGTAGAATTGTGTGATTAGGTGTGTCTTTAGAATCCCTTTTTCATTTCTGAAAAACCTTGTCCACACTCTTCACTTTCAACTCTAATAACTTTTGAAATGATAGTGCTACTGCTTTGAAAGTTGGCATTAATTATGGACAGAATGTGTTAATGAGGCATGCATAATTTCAGTTTAATCTGATAATCCCTTCATTGTTGTTACTCTGGTGGTTTACTTCCTGTTTTTGTCCCATTCATCCCACAGCCAGCCTTGGTAAAGAAAGCGCTTGCATAGACACTGTACATCAGAGCCTCTTTTCTCAGTTCACACTTTTCCTGAGTTTGTGCTTTCTTTCCAATATTTAGATAGGTTAGGAGAGTCCATTTGATTTGAGTTATACATCATTTTAAAGCTTAAAGTCTGCTTTTTCAGAATATGGTCTTAAATAAAAATTCATGTCTGGCGACTTTTTGTGTGTTTTGAGGTGCAGGGTCACATATGATATTTGCTAAATGCCTTCAGAAGCCACTCCTGATTGCTATCCAAATTTACGGTGAAAAAAGTTCTTTGTCCTTATATTTTGTATATTATTGGCTGCATGTAAGAGTTAGGAGACATGCACAGTACATATTTATACCATGATATTTCCCTTTACTGATGATGCTATTAAAGTTGAGGAGAGCCCTAGAGGCAGCTAAGGATCAGCCCCAGTAGCAATTGTCAACCTAGCAGACAGTCGTCCATGCAGAATCCGAAAGTCAAATTCCTCAGTTGCATCATTGGTTGATGCATTGATTATCTAGTGAGTTGAGTTGCACTGGCTTCTCCTTTATTCTGTGAAAATTTATCAATTACTTGTAGCCAATTGATTATGGACGTCATGGGGAGGGGGGAGGTGCAAATGCACCCCCTTGAAACCCCCTCCCCCCCCCCCCAAAAAAAAAAAAAATGATAATCAAGTATGCACGTACAATTTAAATCTCCATGTTCTAGGAGGTGGGACACCCCACCTCCCGGACCCTCGCTCAGAGGGCCTACGGGCTCTGCCACTTCGCTCTCTCGCATAACGCGTGGGTAAGAAGAGGCCTTTTTTCTTTCTTTCTTTCTTTTTTTGCTTGTCTGCTGAAGAAACCCGGAAGTGGAACCAGAAATATATAAACATACTCTCCCCCCCCCCCTTTTCTTTTTTTTAAACACAGCTGATTATGATGAGGTGACTTTGCTATTATGCACATTTCTCATAGACACCTGCCCGAGTATACTCAGGACTAGTCTTCATTGGGTTTAACAGTTCTTGAAATGCCCTGACACTAACATGACTGGTTTTGGCTCACTTCCCTCAGTGGTTGTAATTACTTCATGGTTTTCTCACTGACCTCCATTCAAGACTTCAGCTAAAATGCCCTGTTTGAAGTATGCATAGTAATAAAGAAAAACTGTTATTTACTCAGCTGTAAACAATGATAGTCTTTAGAGGTGACAGGTTTTGGGTTGTTGAATGATAAACGAATGTCATTACCTCTGTAGCATACAAATCAGTGATGTTTTATGAGTTTGGCATGTCTGCACTAAGTCTCACCCACTCTGCTATCATGGTTAATGATTAAATATGCAGGGTAATGTGTGCTTTCAGCAAATCCCTCCAAATAACCACTCCTGTGAAACCTTTATGTACTGTTTTGTTTTTTATGGTTTGTTTGGTTGACAGCTGACTTCCACAAGAACCTGAAGGAGCTTCTATCCAGAATACTGGGTGACAAGCTGTGAGTATTAGAGCTATAGTTTTCAGAAGGGCTCGAAATTCATCTTCCACCATTTTTACTGTGGTTGCAATAAAATTTACATCGAAGGGATCTGCCAAAAAAAAAACTTGTCTGGCTGATACGATTCGCCAGGATAATGATCTGTTATCATTTCTGAAGTATTTTGAAATCAAAAGTGTAAAAAATTTTGGTCATGTGTATAATGACTTTCACTCCTGAAATGCCCACCCCATTCAGTATTGGGTACGTGTAGTTAAAATGTTATGTGATGATCGATAGTGCCCTAGCTATCATAATTTTCAAACAAGCTACATGTGATTCATTCTAGAGGGGAAGATTGGTGGATACTATTGTGGCCTGACTTGTTGGTTATCAGTAATCACTGAAGAAAAAAAAAATATGTAGCAACCACTATCAGGTATGCCCTCAGACTTCTGTACTTCCAGCAAACCCTTTTGGCTTATACATACATGTACAATTGAAGAGTTTGTTTGCAAAAACCGATAAGTCCATTTTTGAAGATTTTGAAGTACGGTCTCTGTCAGAAAGTACAAAATAATACCTTTTAAATGATATATTGGTCACTACATATAAAGGTACATTTTTTAAGTTATGGTCAAAAGAAGCAAACATTTTCTTATTATTCTCTTTATTTTTCTTGACCTTTAATCGCAAATATCTCCATTTGGCAAATATGGACTTATCGGTTTTTGCAAACAAACTCTTCAATTGTATTTCACATTTTTGTCATTAACCAACTGAGTTCACGTCACTACAGCATCATTTCACACATTTCTTATGCAAATATGGGTGTACATTTTAGAGCTAAAATCAACAGTTCTGCGGGAACACTTAAAGGAGTAAAACGTCCCTGGTACGTCACAATCCATGACATGCAGCTAGATGTATTTGGTTATTGGCATTTGCTATTTTTAAAGTAAAGATACCTTCATGAACTTTCTCAGTTAAGACTGTACTCCACGTCTCAGGTCAGCATTATATGCACATTGTACGCATGTGTACATTATTGGCAAAAAGAAGGTGGGAGGGTTTGTGTGTGTGTTTGTATAATTTTTTTTTCCATCTGAGAAGATGGCTGAATACCTCATATTTAGCTACACTAGCTCGTCTTCCATGAGGTCCAGTTGAGTGTGAGGTGAGACCACTACCCCAAGTTTATGCACCCTGCTCTTTGTGATGAATGCATGAAGTGGGATCTTTTTACATGCATGAGTTGTGACTCTCTCATACACGGGACCTCCATTGTTTGGCCTCTCTGAGGGATAGATTGTTCTGCCTCTTACTAGAGGGGATAGTATGATTACACACAACATTTTCTCAACACGGTACACATTTATGGGATGAAGAAATGAGAAAGTGTCTTCTTCACATTGAACAAAGAAGTCAATGAAGAAAGAGCAAGTTTCACACTCATAGTATATACAGCTTAAAGGAAAAGGGGGAATTGCAATGCTACAAATTTACAGTCACTTAAATTTTACACAGATGGCGCACAGACAGGGAAAGGTGTTGAGACAAGGTTACAGAGTTCATGGTACATGCCACTTGCACTTTTTGCACTTGTTCTCGATGAGGCTGGCTCCTAATTCAAAAGCCTCCACTTGCTTTTGTAGTTTCTTGTCTGTTCCCAGCTGCTCGAGTATTTTCTAAGCATATCAATGTTGGAAATAAGACACAGAAGCATAGCTGTCAAAAACTTATGATTGTTATGATAGTTATGTCACATGCTGTTTTGTAATTGTTGACATTTTTGTTGTTGTTTTTCTCCTACTCTTCCCCCCCCCCCCCTCTTTTTCCAGAGACAAATGGAGAAAATCATCTATAGAAAATACAGGTATGCAATATGCAGGTGTCTAGACATACCATTCCTTGTATACATACGATATTTATCTTGCCGTTTTGCCTATTGATTAATGTCCCTGTGTGGAAAGTGAGGGTTGTTTTATCATCAATTATCTTCAGTTAGTAATCGTGATGAATTGTCATTAAGTGGCTTACCTCGATCTCCCTCCCTCCCTCTCTCTTTCTCTCTCTCTCTCTGTTTCTTGTATAAGCATAAAAAGCACTGTTTATGTATCGTGTCACTTTTCTGCCAACTCATGTTGCTAAGAGTGCTTGGCAATATATCATTTCTTGGGTTTACTGGATGGCATTACAGCTGAACATGCATACTCCACTCCCTGGGAAACATTCTAGACATGAATGTATGTATGTATGCATACGTGTATATACTTTACACTTGGTATTTATATGCACTTTTTTCATTTTCCAGAATTTGCAAGTCACTGAAATATGTGAAAATAACAACAAGTTAGATTTGTCCTACATTACAGGGTGCTGCATAACATTTTTATCACTTGCTTGGTCAGGCAAGCAGATTTTCAAATTGTTGCAGAACACTTGCCCGAACATGAATTTTACCTGCCTGAAAAGAAAGTCTAAAAATATGAGAAAACTAGAAAAGCACTCCAGGAGTGCAGACCTCTGCCAAGGAGGTCATTTCCACCCATACATGTATGCTGAAAATCACCCGATTTCACAATGATAGCTTTAAAATAAAAGGAGCTAAGAATGTTTACCTCATTAACTTCCTGCTAACTGCATGGCTTCTCAAACAGAGCACACGCTTTGGTACGTGTATGCATGCCTCAAATACATGTACATGTTGTAGCTTAAACTGCCAAGTTAATTGATCCTATTTGCCAAAATATATAAAAAAAAAATCCATCAGAATTCATCAAATTTCCTAGATCACTACCAAAATTTTATCATCTGTTCCTTGTGTCATTATCAGCTTTTCCTGCAAGTTTCATCCAAATCTGTTCACAACTTTTTGAGTTCTTTTCGCACACAGACAAACCAAGGAGGTTGAAGAGATGGAGTAAAAACAGTTATTCCCTTTGATCTATGTTAGAAGCCGCCGCTCAAAAATATTTGAAGCATGTGCCAAACAGGATCTGCAGCACCAATACAAAGACAATTGACTCGTGTTTCATTGCATAATCACCAGCCACTTTCAAAGGAAGATATGTCTTTGTGATGGTAATTACTTTTCGCTATCCCTTCTTATAAAAGCTAGGTGGTACAGACACGAGGATGCGCGAACAGAAATTGAGGAAAAAATGCTGAAATGGAGATGAAAATTACTCGACTGGGCACAAGCGGGCACTAATCTGATATATCTATCAATGAAGAATTATACTTGAAGATTATTACATGTTAGTTTCATTTTGGGAAATTAAGTCGAAAAGTGATAAAACCAGCTTTCCAGGATGGTACAGTTTTAAACATTTTCACATAAAACAGCTCTGATTTACACTTTTGCGCAAATTTCTGAACGGAATTGACTTTTGTTTTACATGCTTTATTATTAAGTGAAATTTCATTTCATTTGATAAATAAATAAGCAAAATATGGCCAACATTATGATAACGTTCAAAATGAATCTTCAGATTGCTCAGCAAGACGGCGGCTTGGAACATCGATCATCAAAGGCACAAGTGCACCTGTGGAATTCTTTTGTGCATCAATAGAAATCTGACAACTTTATGAATAATTACAGTCAGTTGGAACTCCATGTATAAAACCTCCTTGGATAAACCAATGCCAACAAAAACATTAACCTCCTTCCTTGGTGGAGGTGATGATATAGAAAATCATGTGCAAGTCAAGAGCTTGATACAAAACAGTTATTTGAATAAACAGCACATGTTGCTTCACACCCTCAAACACATTGGAGTAAGAAACTTGGTTCGAGCGAGTGTTGGTGTTGCATTCAATTTGGGCTTCTTTATTGTAAGTTTTGGAAAGTTGCTGAAATGGAATTTGAAAGTGTGTTACATCACTTCATTTGTGAGTAAACAGTGGTTATCTGTGAGTTTCTGTATGGTTGACTTTGGAGGTTTCTAGGGGGAGGAAAGTTGAAGAAAAGTGGCTTCAAAACTTTATACTTGCTCGATTCGTGCAAGCATTTTTCTCAGTGTTCCAAAGCACATGCCCGACTTTGATTTTCACTTACCCCGGACAACCGGGCAGGTGCTTATGTAGCACTATGCATTCTTACTTATATTATTGTATTGTCTCCAAGGTCGAAAATCTCAAACTTTTTTGGCTGAAAAAGGCTAATACTCATTTCTCGTTTAAAACATCACTTTGGTTTCTGATGTATGAATTCAACCACTCAGGTAATTGTGTTACATCTCCCATTTCTCAGAATATTATACCCACAAAATATGTGGCACATGCAATATATTAAGTTTGTAAATAGTAGAGTAATCAAATTCTTACAATGAGCAAGGCTGCACACTAACCCATTTTGTCTACTGGTCTGACCTGTCTGTCGGACCAGCAAGTAACCAGTTTTTCCATTCTTTACTGGTCCATTCCTGAAAAAGTTACTGGTCCAACAGACCAGTGCCAGTGTGCAGTGTTGCAATAGCTTTCAACCTTGAATTAGTAAAGTGAGCATTTGAACTGAAAAGGTAGAACAAAATATTCTCTTTCATTCAAGACTTATTTTTTGTTCATCTGTAATTAACATTGTTTAGTTGGAGAATTCAAAATACCCCATAACTGCTAAAATTGTATGTGTTTCCTAAATTGGCAACTTATTTTAAGATATTAGAGTTTCTTTTTTCTTCTCAAGTTGGCAATGTCTTGTCATTTTCTAATACATGACAAATATAGTGTGCCTAACCAGCTCCATCTGATCTCTCTCCAATATCAGATATGTAGTGAAATGCAGGAGTGTCACAATAACTTGAGAGTGATTTCTACTTCAGCAAAGTTTTCCCCAGGGAATAGATTGGACAGTAGATGCTCATTCATTTTAAAGGGATTGTATAATTTTGGTTGAGACCTAATTTCAGGTTTCTAACATTTGTTGGTGAGATAATGAGAAACCTCTTATGAAATATGAAAGAGCAAGAGGAATTCAACGTTTATTTGGTGAAAATTGGTTTTGAAATGGCTGAGATATGCAAAACAAAGCTATTCTAATACTAAGTAAAGTGTGGGACCCACCTTTTATTACGACTGCTTTGTTTTACTTTGTTTTTGGATGTTTCAGTCATTCCAAATCTGATTTTTATCAAGTAAACTTTGAATTCCTTTTAAAATGGTATGCTCTGTACTATTTCATAAGTATTTTCTTGGTATCTCGCAAAAAGTTAAAAGCCCAATTCCCATCTCCACCAATACTGTACCATCCCTTTAAAGTCAGCCTGTGTAGCCATTTTGTACGACCCCTCTTGACCTCTTCTCATCCTTTACCCTGTACTGTATCTCCTTCTTTCTTTGTTTCCGTCTCCTGTGCCAGTGAGCCTTCCCAAGCTGGCCGAGTTTGACTGGAGAGTTGATATCCGGACCTCCTCAGACACACTGGCCCGGATGTCCGTTCCCACCTGCATCTTACAACTCAAGGTTAGGATTTATATGTGTATCTCTCTTCACACACCTATTCATATAATCCTTTCAGACCATATCACAGGTCAAATTGGTACAGTGCACTCCCATTAACCCTAAAACGAAATCCTCGGGACCGGCATTTTTCTGTCAATAATATATAAAAATATATATTTGAACATTAAAGTATGTGAAGATATGCATACAGTAATTTTGGGACCTAACTTTTTACCTCATTGTTAAGAGAAGTTTGTAAAAACCTTGTTTGTTATAATGGGAGTGCACTCTACTCTGTGTCTCTGTTCAAACACCTATCCATCAATTTCTTTCAGTCCAGGTCAAGGGTCAAATCAATAGAGTCCTTGCTTTCTGAGGAGATGAGACATATCTGTCAATTTCAGATTTTGTGATGTAGTCTCAGTGTATCTTTATCCTCTTATGTGCCACGGCACTCAGCTTAACCCTAATCAGGCTGGGGGGGGGGAATCCGCCCCCCCCCCCCTCGACGTTTCGCGCAATATCTTCACAGCGCGATAAGCTCCCGTCGCGATGTTTCCTGACTTTTTTCTTTCAAGTATCGCGCAACTTTTGAGACCAAAATTGCTGCGCCCGCGCGTACCGTTTTGACGCGACGCCTGTTCGAAAAAAATTTGTCAACCCCAAAATTGCTCCAAAACGTGATTTTGTGTACAAATCCAATGCAAATTGTGTTTTTTCAATTAATTCACATAAAAATTCATATCTTGACTTAGAATGGACGAAATTAATTTATTTTAGCATAATAAAGCTTCGAAAAATGTCTGTGATAAATTTTGGCCAAAAAACAAACAAAAACAAAAGGTCGAAAAACAAAGAAATACATAAATTCAAAAAACAATCAAATACATAAGAAATTAATTTCGATACAGATTTTTTTTTATCCTATGTCTCAGGAGAATGATACAAGAGACATTTTAAAAAAGAAATTAGCTTAATTAGAGCATTAATAAGTGATTTAGAGCCCAAAACTGATTTTATGCATAAATTACAATAATTAATTAATATAAAATATAAGAAAAATTTTTCAGAGAAAGCAACCATACATTTTGATAGTATACGTCACGGGCGTCGCGTGTGCCGATTTTCGGCGCGATCATGCGTTCCATAGGCGAGATCTGAAGGGGGGGCGGAATCTGCCCCCCCAGATATAGCATAGCCAAAAAAGCCCAGCCTGATTAGGGTTAACTTGCCGAGCAATCAATGATATAGGTGGATAGGTAATACCTCTATACATTGTCATTGTGATTGTTATCTTCATGCTGTTCTTGATTTATGACCCACCACAACAAAAGGATCCTAAAGCATTGGAATGGAAAATTTGAAGGCGGTTTTCTCCAAATGCTGATTTCCTAAACCGCTCGACATGGGCTGATAACATCATCGATATCTCTGCAACCGAGTACTTTTATGAGTCATGTTATGTTTGAAATTAAAGTGGAAGAGTAAGGGAATAACATCATGCCATTTTCAAAAAATTGTCCTCCCACAAATTTCGGTTCCCTTTTGTTGTAGCGGGTCACATTTGCTTCTAGATAAAAGAGGCTGCCTCGGATAGATAATTGAGACCTTGTCACATTTTCATTATCATCATTGTTATGTTTGTGATATTGCTGATTTGCTTATAGATTGAAGAGGCTACTGTGCATAATATAGATAGGACCTTATTCCATTTATTGTATATGCCATATATTTCGCGAGTCTAAATTTTCGCGAATCGGGAATTCGGGAAGATTTCGCAAGTGGTTACATTTGCGATAGTGGAGTCCTATACTGAACGGAGAAGTGTATAATTAGCGTATGTCACTTTCACATTGGGATCAGCATCAATATATTCGCATGTCTTTAATTTCACAAACGTCATCTGACATGCAAAATTCGCGAAAATGAAAACCTCTCTAGATATTCGGCGTATACAGTACAATATTATCATGTGATTGCTATCTTCATGCTGTTTTTGATTAGCTTGTAGATCGAAGAGGCTACCCGGGATAAATATATGAGGCCTTGTTACATCGTCATAGTTATCTTTGTGTTGTCCCTGATATTTCTGCTAGATCGAAGAGCCAGCCTCCCAGTCACGTCTCATGCCAGGGCTGTCCACTCTGAACGTGGAGCTGAGTAAGGAGACCCTAGACACCATGCTGGACGGCCTGGGGAAGATCCGAGACCAGCTCAACTCCGTCGCCTCCAGGAAGTGAGGCCAAAGAGACTCGCAGCGCTGCAGAGAGAAACTCGACTCCAAGTCCTGGTCCCCTTATGAAGGAATAGAGTCACCTCAAATAGACAGATTTTTAATGCGTTGGATGCAGTCAGAAGAAAGTGGAAATATTCTCTGGAAGTTTAAAGTTGCTCTTGCTCTTGCAAACATTGATATGGGTCACACCAGCATTTGTGATTTATATGACATGATAATGCCCCTGTAATCATGTCTCACATAATATACTTCAATCTTCCTTGAATTTCACTGTATTGTAACAATTACGAAGAGAAGAATAATATGATGTCCTTCAAATAGCATTATTCTAGAGTTTGTACTTATTTAGCAATGAAAAAATTATCAAAGGAAAAGTTGTGGATGTTAAATGACAAATGTCATAAAACCCCATACACACTAGTACATGTATGTACAAACTAATGAGACAGTTTTAAGACGTCATCATTGACTTATTTGCTTTGCACATTGTGATTGTGACTGATAAAATTATGTAAGTGTGAGGTTTTGTTAGGGCCATGGGCTCATTTGGAGTTTTGAATTTGGCTGGTCTTGAAGATGAGGTACACCACTTGAGGAGCTCTTGCGGCTCACTGGGTAACACCACAGTGTATCTTTTTAGTAAAATATAGTATTTCATATGCTTCCCTTTTCTGCTGTTATCTATGAGACTAATATTCTGCAGTTGTTCTGGCATCTGATACCTTTCCACTTGTCCTAATGCTTAACAGCATATCCTCGCCCCTGAAGCCTGCATCAAACCAACGTTTGCTCCACTCCCCTCTCCCCTGGGAGGCTTTCAGCCAGGCTCCCAGTTTCTGCCGGCCGATATATACAGTACTTGAAGTACAACCACAAGGACTTCCTACAGTCCACCCAGGCCTCTATTGTCGCTGGGGCGACAAGACCTCGTACATGTATGTATCTACAAAATGTCAAATGTTCAGGAGAGCCAAAAACATGGCGGCCAAAAATGAATAGCAAATGGGATAGCCTTTCCTTTGACATGCTGTGGTGGCTTCTTTTGGGGGGTAAGACATTTGGGATTTGGCTAGGACATCACTTAACCCATTATTTGACCATAAATCCAAAAAAGTAATTTTCACCAAAATTTTAGATACAAGGTCTTGTCACCCCAGCGACATTATGCCCTCCTGATTGAGTGATGCATAGTGAATGGAGTATTTTGCTCTGATGTTACTAGAGTGGACTCCCGTTATGACAAAGTCCTCAGGACGGGCAGTTTTCTTTCGTTATATCGAACTTTTGTTATAACTGAACAAATAAACAATTTTTAAAAATAGAGCAGTTAGTGTTGGGGCCTGAATTTTTACTTTGTTGTAAACGAAAAATTCGTTATAACCGTGTTTGTTATAACGGAAGTGCACTGTAGTGACATGGCACTCTACAAGATTTGACAGGAATTGCGTGACTTCTGGTGATCACATGTGAAATAGAAAAAAAAAAATGTTGCAGCACACATACCTCATATGTTAGGATACTCATGTGTCAATATTTTTTACCAGTTTATTTTACATAGTGGAACATTTCAGAATTGTGAATGTGTCAACAGTTTTGTTGGGACTTTGCGTGGTAAATTCCCTCTAAATGCATATGAATCGCTGCTTTATCAATGTCACTTTGGGTCCGGTTTAAACCACACATTCCCAGAATAATGTCCATTCGTTTATCTGGTTACAAACTAAAATGGAAATAATTGTACACCGGTTCAACACATATGTGTGATCAAAATATTGGATGATGTTTAATAGTGGAACTAACTTTATCTTTAAGGTCAAAGGTAACCGAACGTACCACTAAGTGTAATAAATATAAGCTTGTGTGATGCATCTGGGGGGCATTTCCTGAAGCATTTTGACAGACAAATTTGTCGGACAAATTTGCTCTCAGCCAATCAGATGAAAGGATTTCAGTAGTTTGTAACAGTTTGTCAGAAAAATGTCCAACCAAAGTGCTTCATGGAATGCCGCCCTGATTCGACATTCGCATACCAGTAATTTGACAGATGTTTTAGGTGTCCCTTTAAATGCTGAATAATCTTCACCAGACTGTGTTCTGGACAGACTTTGATCACTGACTGACAGAGATCACAGGTACGTTTGATTGCAATCTAAGTGCGTTTATTAAATATAAAGTCATGTATACATAAACAATGTATAAATTATGTTTCATAATAATCTGCAATATGTCGACGGATGCCACCAATGACTGCACACATGCGTCAGAATTTCCGTCATCAAATATCGCAAGCCTCTTGTGTAATTAAACAGAGGTTAATTGTAAAAAGAGAGATTATACACTGTTATGTACAGATGTATTATGTTCTTCATGACGCCTATAGTTTTGGTTGCTTTTTCAATAAAGTACATGCATTATTTTTAATGTATACACTGCATCTCTGTCCTGTGCATCCATACTGACTTCCGTGCGATCTCTTTTGACAAGTTTAATCTTAAACATCTCAAGTTTACAGTAAACAGTGCGTCATACAGTACTTCTTTTCCCCGTATACATGACCTGCTGCAACGAAATGACACTGACAAGTACATTGTATATCAGTGAAAGAGCTTAAAAACGTAAAGACAAAATATATTGATAGGAGTGTATGTGAGGGAGTTGTGGAATTACACTTTTTTGTGTGCATGTTTTCGCAAAAATATATTGCTACAGGCGACTCCCGTTATAACGAATTCATCGGGACGGGCAGTTTTCTTTCTTTCAAAATTTTGTTACATTGTACATGTTGTCTACGTGTATAATCGAACAGAAAAAATACAGTGTATGTGGAGATACGCAGATAATTTGGAACCAGAGTTTGTACCTTTTTGGTAACATGAATTTCGTTATAACCATGTTCGTTATAACGGGAGTAGTAAGAGTCTTGTAGTAGAGTCTTGTTGCCCAAGTCTAAATTTGAGCCATCTGCCCAATGTGTTTTAACGGGTTTTCCTTATTTTAGAGGGTGCCGAATCCGAATCTAGATGATGCAACTATTCAAATACATCCTAGAGGGTTTTGAGATATGTAAGATGACCACCATGATAGCCGCCCAAATCATCATTGTCTTTATGGTGAAATAAATTGGAAACAAAAATGTAATGAAGGTCTTATCTTACTTTGAGTGTGCTGAATCCGAATCTAGATGCTGCAACTTTTGTATACTTGGGATTTTGAGATTGTCAAGATGGCCGCGCAGCATTGAAACTCCCATATATTTCCTTACAAATGGTGAAAAATTGAAAAGATTTTATGATTGACTCTATTTTGAGGGTGCGGGATCCGAATCTGTGTCTCGCAACTCTTGAACCTCTTAAGAGTTTTGAGATATTCAAAATAAGTATTTTTTGCATTAGATACTTTTTTTATTTGTTTTCTCAAAGTAAGGTGAAAACCCTCACTTTTCTTTCCAGTTTTTTTTTTATTTCTTTTCTCAAAGTAAGGTGAAAACCCTCACTTTTCTTTCCATTTTTTTATTTGTTTTCTCAAAGTAAGGTGAAAACCCTCACTTTTCTTTCCAGTTTTTTTAACCCTTATTTTTGAGCGAAAACTAGAGAAATATCAGATTTTGGCAGCCATCGTGTATATCTCAAAACCCTCGAGGAAGCAAATATTGCATCATCCAGATTCAGATTCAACACCCTCAACATAGGACATATAATAATAATAATAATAATAATAATAATAATAATAATAATAATAATAGTAATAATAAACATTATGATGATAATAATGATAATGATGTGCTGACGGTAAACAAGTTTTAGTCTCTTGCACCCAGACTCAGGTCTACTTAGTTACTTCCAGTACCTTTGTGACTTGAAGAGTTTTATTGCAAAATGAGCTAAGCACCATTTCAAATCATGTCCATTATCAGAGCAAAGTTAAGCCTTTCCAGCAATACCTCACTTGTAACATAACAAGGAATATTCTAGAAGTTATGATTAATAATATCCTTCATTTTCTTATTATTTTCTTTGTTGTTGTTGTTGTTTTTTAAATAGCAGCTTTAATCACAAATATCTCAACTTTACAGGAATGGATTTAGCTCGTTTCGGGATAAAACTCTTCACTTCTAGACATAGACACGGCGGAGGTGACCTGGGACCAGAGCTGGGCTCATCCCTCGGTAGCTGTGGTTGTGTCTTTTGAAGCACGATGGGAGTTTCATCATCATTGTGTCTATGCTGTTTTACCCTCCGTTTTCTGATTGTCTACTTTATACAAGCATTCGTCACTTTTCAGCAGCCACTTGCAAGAAATCAGAATTCAATTTCAACCCAAACCTGATCGGCAAGTGTGAATTTATTTAACCATATATACATGTAGTATAATTATTATTATATACATGCCATATAATAATTATATTTTGTTGTTGTTGTTGTTGTTCTTTATTAATGACAAAAACACAGATTTAAAAGCTAGCATTAGAGTTAAAGTATTTACAGTGTTGGCAGTGTACGCAAACAAACGAATATATTTCCATAGTGGAAAAGAGAAATACTGGTCAAAATGAGCAGAAAAGATAAAGAAAGTTGGAAGGGTTGATAATGAGTGATACGACAAAATGGTGATATAATGCTAGTGCAGAGTAATAGAAAATGTGATCGAAATGAAAGCAGTTTAGTAAAAAATAGACACAAGAATGATTATTCACACCTTGTAGAAATGCATTTGAAAAAAAAAATGTATGAACCCTTTGTTCAATGTTAATTCAAGTATTTTTCCTATATACAACACAATAATCATGCTCTAGCTGGACCATGACATAATGATAGTTTGACAAGTTCATATAGAATTTATTTTCAGGCCTCTCAGCAAAGTACACTTTAAATCAGTCAATTTTGACGAGCTTGGAATTGTATAATTACATCCGTAATGTTTGGGTTTTGCTTTGTTTTTGTTTTGTAAATTTTGGTTGGCGGAGGCACTCGTGTAAAAGGTCCGTTTTCATCGGAGAGACAAATAATGACACCGAAGTATACTAGATACACGTGTACTAAAATTTCTGCAAGACATAAATCAATCTACATTTTGTTTTCCTTTGGAGGAAAAGGGATAATGAAACAGTTCAACACGGTGCAACAATAACAAGAAGAAGAAGCAATGAAGTTGTTAATTCTTTATGCATATTCTCATTTCTTTCAAGTCTATTAAGTAGTTTTTAAAAGTCGGACGAGATGAAAGGATAAAAAGTCAGCATTTCCACCTTTTTTTCTACCCCCCCCCCCCAAGTTTTTATAATTTTGACGCGTTAAAGTTTTTTGTGATAAAATGCAAGAGTAATATCATGAGCTGGCTTTCTTCCTATGAGCAAGCGGGGTGGTGCTAATGCTTACATCATTGTGCTGACATTATTATCGCTCTGCTCTCTATCAGAACCCCAGACGCAATTAGAAGATAAAGCAACCTATCCGCCTCTTACTCGAAAAGATATAACTCATTGGGGGGGGGGGGGGGGGGGGGGGGAGGTGTTAGGTGAATACATCATAATCATCTGGCTTTATGTAGTAAACGTGTTCTCTCCGGAAAACCGACAAATCACCCGTCAAATAAGTTAATGATATCATGAAGAAATAGATTTGTCACAACTGCACAAGATCAAACTCATCATGGTTTCTGAAGAGGTATCCGGGCATTTCCTTAATGAGCTCTGCCCATCTTAGTCAAGACAAAATGTACGTGTTCCATGCGCCATGTGATGAAAGGCAAAGCAAAAATACAGTGAAAACGTTGATAACTGTACAAGGTGCAATTGCAAGAACTGCAGCGGGAGTGGAAAAAAAAAGGCAAATTGAAGCATTGTTTTGAAATGACCGATCGTCCAATGACAGTTGACACGTCATCCCTAAATAATGACTTGGAGAATGATGGACAACAATAAGCCAGTTCGGGGTTAGCTCATGGGCACATGGGTACAAATGACCTTTCTTCTTTCTCAGTTGATTAGGCACTCCACTAGTTTCAAGCGACAGAAGGCATGAGCTTGCCCAACGTAACAATTTATGGAATTCATCAGTCATGTTCAAATAAAGGATGAACTTGCATAGACCAGGTGACCAGAATGATCCTTCCATTGGCATTTTGGAAAGCATCCATTTCATTATTTTGCATTGAATGTATTAACAATCTCTTTCTATTGATATTGTCAGACACCGCTTTTGCTGTCAGGTGGATGTGCTGGCAAGCACCACTTATAGGGATCACTTGAATGATCATTACATTACAGATGCTTATCTCAGTGAATTTAAAAACCACCATGCTCTGCTGGTACAGATGACCTTTTTCTGCTCATGCTCAAAGTGGAACCCCGAACTGGCTTATTCGATGCTTGCAGGCTGGGGGAAATGGGCGTCAATGGAAACGTTTTTGATCTCTGTCACGTGCTGATGTTCCATGTCGGCCAACCGCTCCAGGTGGATGAGCAATTCACTGTGTCTGAAGAACACCCCCGGACGAGAGTGGTTGCGTCCTTTGTTGCAATACGTCCCTGTGTCATATCAGTGATGATTTGGACCGCACCAATCTGGAATCGTGAAACACGTCGTCCTCCGAGAGGAGAGGGATTGTACCTCCTAAAGCCCCTCCCACTCTTAGAATGGACCGGTCGAGGTCGATCACACACTGCCCCCCAAAAAAGCAAACAGGAGGGGAATAAAACACGTAACGTTTCATTTCAGAGCAAAACTGATCATCATTGCTAAAGTAAATTGCTGAAGTAAATGAGTGGTTCACAACATATAAGCTCGCTTTTTAGTGGACCTCTCAGTTCTTTCTTTTTTTTTCTCAACTGAAGCATAACTTTGTACCTTTTTTTGCCAGTATGCAATCTTTTGTTCATCTGTATCATTCATCTTTTGCAAAGTCGAATGTTTATGTTTATGATGTAATTCAAGATTTATTATGTGTTATGTTTTATTGGAAAAAGAAGAATGAATTGAATTGAATGGATTGAATTGAAAACAAGCTGAAATGAGATTATGTATATTTTTAATACAAAATTGTCAATCCTTTTAGTGAATCTAATTATGATTGCGATCACAATAATCGGCACTTGCGCTTTCCCATATATGTCGTCACGCTTGGCATCATTTTTTTTTTTAATGGTTTCCTTTTCCTATTTCTGAGTATTCTTTTTTTTTTTTCACTTTGCGTTAAAACAAAGACGAAAAGAGAACGGGAAGAAGATGGTATTTCTGGTCAAATACTTACTCGACATTTTCGCAAGACATCCATTCCTATGACTGGCAAACCTTTTCCATCACCTACTGCTGGAAAAACATGAAAAAGACAAAAATCACCTTCTATCCTCTCCACACCCCCATCAGATGATGTCTCATGCTGTATCTTTTTATCAGAAGTTTTGACGTTCATCACTTGTCATGTAAATGGCAGAATACTTTTTTTTTCTTAATCTTTTCATATGAATTCTGAACATTTGGTCATGTATAGTATGAGGGATGTTTCGGCTGCACAATTACCAAAAACCTTTTCATGTCTTAATTTTCTGATCCATAAATTTGCGACACACTTTAAAAGATTACAGTAAATGTTTCTGCATCAAGTTGGTAATCTTAAGGTGATTCTGATTTTGTAGAGATTCAATGAATATCAGCAGCTCCATCTAATTTTTCTCCGATATGATATACCGAGTACGCATTCAAATCCAGCATTGCCAATTTGCTGATAACAGAAAGATCATTCAATTCTGCAGCGAAATTACCTCAAGACTCGGACGAGACTAATATCCAAGGTATTCACAATGTGAATCTCGCATCAAGTCGGTCTAAATAATCGAACGGCGAGATCATTTTTGTATGGAGCATTACATGGTCACTGACACTCAAATTATCCTGCTTTGTTTTTAAAGGCGATGGCTAGTAACTGATCAGTGGGAATCAGTAGGAATGCTGCAGGATGATTGTTCCAATCCTTGTGGGATTCATTTAAGAGTACATTCCATCTACTGTTGTGTGAAAATTATTTGCTTCAGAACGGTCTCATATTCAAGTAATGCCCTGTCACTGACCAGGCACGCTAACCTGGAAACATTAAACTGCACATTACTTGAATATGAAACCATTCTGAAGCAAATAATTTTCACACAACAATAGATATAAAGTTGTATAATGTACTCCTAAATGAATCCCACAAGGATCGGAACAACCATCCTCCAGCATTCCCACTGATTCCCACTGATCAGTTACTACCCATCCCCTTTATAACCGACAGTCCTGACTGTACGTCATTGCTTGTATGATATCAAGGGGTAGTACTGACATCGTTTGACTACTTTTACTAAAGCAATCCCATGTCACCTACTTGCAAATGTACTTTCCATAGTAAACGTTGTCGGTATTTTTTCAGTCCTGTCAGTCTTTTTACCTTCGTCGGCGAGAATTTCAAACGGCGTCTGAAGCAGCATCGTACCGAGGCGCAGCGCGGCTGTCTGGCGACCGTTATCTCTGGCTTGGGCGGAGCGAGAGACGCTGCAGTAATCAAGGGCAAGAATACGAACATGTCATTTTCTCCTTTTCAACTAAGAATTGCATATAATACTGCATATGTACATAATTCTATGTTGTAAAGTGTTAATAGGACTGCTGGAATGAGATCGGTTATGTGAATGTTGAAAGTTCGATTCCAACTTTCTCATGCTTAAAGGGATGGCATAGTTTTAGCTGAGATGGGGATTCAGGTTTTAACTTATTGTGGGATAATCAGAAACCACTTTCCGAGTACATGAGTATTGTGAGCATAGAGAAAACGATTCTAAGAATCTAAGAAATCTCAGCATCTTGAAATGGCTGAGATATCCGAAAATAAAGAGGTTCTAATGAAAGGTTATTAAAACCATTTTAAAGGGTGTGTACAGTTCTGGTCGAGGTGAGGATTTAGCTTTTAACGTTTTGCGAGATATTCTGAAACCACTCTATTAGATGTCAAAGAGCATGCAGTTCTAAGGGGTATCAAAAGTTTATTCGATGAAAATCGGTTTTGAAATGGCTGAGATATCCAAAAACAAGGTGAAACAAAGAGATCCTAATAAAGTTGTGGCATGTCGCCTTTTATTATTAACACTTTTTTTGGATATCTCAGCCATTTGAAAACCAATTTTCATCAAATAAACGTTGAATCCTTCTTAAAATGACATGCTCTTTCATATTTCATAAGAGGCTTTTCATTATCTCACTTAGGAATGTTCAAAACATGAATCCCCACCTCAACCAGTACTTTACAGTCCCTTTAATTGTTCTGCTTTTTTTTTGGGGGGGGGGGGAGATATCTCACTCACTTCAAAACCAAATTCCACCAATTAGAATCGTTTGCTATTTAACTTTATAAGAGGTTTCTAATTATCTCGTGAAAAGTTAAAACCTGAATCCCCATCTCAAACCAAAACTATACCATCCCTCTCATGAAGAGAAATGTTCTACTTGCTTGTCTAGTATACACGAATCGTATATGTATAGCCTAAAGATGATATCAAAATTTATGCAAGGAAGCCAAATGCTGTACCCATGAAGTTTGGCGGTTTCTGTTGGAACTCCAGAACGGGAAGCAGCTGTACTCAGCTGTGCAAACGTGTCCATGTCGTTTAGCTGGGCAAGAATGAAAACAAATAAACAAACAAACTCAAAGAAACGAGTGGAATTGCATTTTCTAGCTCATCAATGCAGATACAGCAGAATAATAATTGCAAACAGTTATTTGTATATTTGCAGAGCCAAGGGTTTTATTTTCCGGTAGAGTTTGTAAACCTCCATTGGCCATTTCGTTTCCATGAATTTCACTTTTGTCAACATTACCATCTTAGGCCCACGCTTGAAATTTGCCACCATTTTCACAGCTGATCAAAACAAACTTCAGACAACGTTGATATTAATGAGAAATCAGAAACTAACTTGATTTCTGTTCAAAACCTGAAAATTCAAAGCCATCATTCCCTTGTGTACGAATTTCAAGCCTATGACTGAATTGCAATTGAAAGTTTACTCTCAGACTCTCGAAAGCTTTAAATGAACCAACGGATCCAACGTGTGTTACGGTCTTAAAAGTGTATTTGGTCTAAAAGTGTAACTCGGTGCCTAAGCTTCTAAAAATGTGTCAGTTGCATATCGAGCGCCACCTGTGGTTTTAGATAGTAATTTATGGGCCCAATCTTTCTGGCGTCTGCTCCCTAACCACCCGTGGTTTTGAGCACGTTATCAGCCAGTTCTCTCTGTCGTCTGCTCGCTTAAAATACTCACAAATTTTATATGACATATTTTGGTAATAGAATTAATATACAGATTTATTAATCTCCTTTCAATCATATTTATTGTAATTTCATGTTTTCTAAGATATTGCTGAAAGGCATTTTGATTCATGTAAAAAATTATGTTGAAAAAATAAATCAGACAAACAAACGAACAAATTATGAAAAGTCGTAATACACGTAGCTTGATTCCCTTTATTGTCGTTTTTGCTCTTGTTGTTGTTCTTCTTGTTTTCCTTCTTTTTATGTATTGAACATATTGCTCAGTCTGCATCCCTCTCCCTATATCTTTAATACATTGATTCTGAAGAACACAATAATTACGGTATGTTAGCATTGTATCGCCTGCATATTTTTTTTTTTACGCTTCCTTGTTCTTTTTTTTTTCTCTCTCTCTCTTTCTTTCCTTATTATTTTTCCTTTCTTTCTACACTGTAAAACATCGGTGTTAGATTTAACACCATGGGTGTTCAATCTAACACCGATCAAACTTCAATAGAGGACCACACCCACAGGTGTAGAAAATGTATTGTGACGGTGTTAAAAAGTGTTCGCCTGGCACTTCGTGGTGTTAATTTGACACTGTGGCTGGTGATATTTTTGACACTGCGCTAGAGTTAATTCAATAATGACACGGCATGGTGTTGATTTGATATTGATGGTGTTAATTTCAATGGTATAACACCCGTCCAGCTTCAATAGGGGACCACACCAACTGGTGTTACTGTGGTGTAAATGTATTTACAGATTTTTTCAAAGATCAAGTACTTTATCGGAAAATTCTTTATCGTTTTGTTGAAGTTCAAAATTAACAAGAAGTGCAGTAACTAAGAAACTATTCAAAAAACAATTTTAAATTTTGAAATGACACCTGGAGGTATTAATCTAACACCATGAATGAGCACCGGAAATTTAACACCAGCTCGGTGTTTCATATTTAACACCGAACGAACTTTTTGCAGTGTAACTGTACCTTCCTGTGTGTTTTTCTTTTATCCCCTTTACTTCTGTTTTTATTTCTTTCCCCTGAGAGTACCGCCGCGGTACGTGTGCCAACACAATGGACTATGAAATGTGTGCGCGACCGCATCACCGGCGCTTGATACATTTTCATATAGCCTAGGCATTGAGTTACACTGTCTTTAAGACCGAGTTACACTTTACGACCGTAACAAACGTGCTCAAAATCCGCTAGCTTATTTTCATCTTAACTTCAAATCTGACCCTTCTGATGAAATTTATATTGATGGCCCGCTTTCTTAACATTTATAGGCTTTTGAAAACTGGTTTATTAGCTAAATGGATATAAAATATCGTAGATGATTGGAAAGTTTAGAATCAGGACAATGAGCAGAATACATAATGAGAATCAACATTATTATTGACTTTACTTAAGTCGATGTTTTGAAACTTTATCAGCAATTTACATGTGGCAGACTTTACAATAGTGTGGTGACGTTGTCTTGATCAATAGGACCATGTATTTTTGTAACTTCATAAATTCATGTGTTCTTATCATGACTTTCTGCATACAACATAGAATACAGTGGTTTGGGATTTTTTTTTTTTTTTTTAAGGGGCGGAGGGGGGGGGGGGGGTTCTTATCCATAAGATTTCCAAAAGCTCTCTCTCAAGATGCGGTCAGCCAGTTTTATTTAATTTATTGTTACTGGGAATCCTAACCAAAAACATCAAAATAGGCCTATATCCATTTGTTCCTCTTGAGGTGAATGTTATACCTTTTAATATTATAGCATGTTGACGTATATGCCATCGAACGTTCATTACTGAAGTGTCATTAAGCCATCAATTTTGCCATGGAATTCGTTGACCTGCTAGTGTACGGTTTGTCAGAAGCAATTGATTTCCTAGACCTGCAGGGGGTTATTTTTAACCATTATCATTTTTGTTTATTAAGTTGCTTACCGAGCACCTAATGTATATACCGCCCTCTACGGCGCCGCTCTGCTCGAAGTGATGCTCCGCCGCTCTGCGCTGCTGCTCGATGTCTGTTGATGACTTCCGTCGGGCGGGCTCCCCGGGGACCTCCAGACGTTGCACTTGTCGCTGTTTGACGATGGCGTGTGGTTGCTGGGGAAGAAGAAGGTCAAGTCCTATGTAGTCAGGTTTTCTTGGTTTACGAAAAATTGATTGAATTGCTACAAGACTACCGGCTTAAGGCAATCTACTATTCCCGCTAGAAGTTGAAGTGTGCCGTATTTTCAAGATTCATCGTGTTTGCAAGAGTTCAATCAATACGGAAGATCCGCTTCTTTCTGGAGGTGGGGACGATCAAACCAGCGGAGTTTCGCCCACGCAGAGCTCCATCAGGTGTTTGGACTTTGAGCAAAAGCTTTAAGCTTTGCATCCGAACGAACGCTATCAGCCAAATTCAATCATCAGTGGGCGAAAGAAAGCAACAATACAAATCAAATGGTGTCAATTATCATATTCAACGCGAAAATAAGACAACTTTTTTATAAGAAAATTTATTACAATTCTCCTTCTCATAAAGTGAATGAAGATTTATCTTCAAGATTGAATCAACTACTCCATTATTAATCATAGTCACTGTAACTGCTATTATCATTCTTATAGACCTAATCATCTACAGTATTTTCCTTGATATACTGATATTAACTGGATATTTATGATATATCAGGTATGTATGAGTGTTTCTTATTAGGGTGTGACTATTGTGTGTGTAGATTATGTGTGTAGACATTGTTTCGATTCTGATTCTGCATCATCTTTAATCTGGCATGATTATAAGACACACCACAACTCTTTTACATTAAAAGTGTGTACGTCAGTAATCTGTACGTTCTGGAATTCGTATGACAAGCCTACGTTCATTTACCACACAACAGGCGAAACAACAGGCACAACAGGCGAAAATTCTTACAAATTGTGGTTACCATGGCAACCATGGTTGGCCCTACCAATGGTCAGCTTCTGTAAACATCCCTCGTCTCATCTCACCCGCCCTCTGCAAATCTATAGATAACACTTATGCATAATTATGTAAAGAAACAAACAACACTCGGACGATAAAGGCAGCATGAACGATTCCAATAACCAAGGGTCATTGTACGTTTAGTGTGAGCGTACTCTGATCATAAATATCCACATTGGTTGTTTGTTGAGGCTTTTTTTTTTAACCCTTTTCAAATCTCAGTGTATGGAAAAGCGCATTATGTTACGTGAGTGGCGAGCGAGATCGTTGAACTGACTGGTCGCCATGGTGACCATTGCATCTTGACAACCGTCCATTATTCCGTCACGATTCATTGTGGGCTCAAGAGACCATCTGGCAAAAGATTTTGCCCGCTTTTTCTCTTTCGTCATTGCCTTGTGTTTGTCCATTCCTCCACGAGGAAACGTGAGTCGTCGCCATCTTCTTGGTCAAACATAATACGGGCAAGCACCGTTTCTGGCTCACACAAACGCAGAAACCTCAGGAAAAAAAAAACACTCTAAACCTTCCTCTCCAAATAGAATACTAGCATTAAAGAATTAAATCAAGATTTAATGCAGACGATTTTATACGAAAGAAACAATTCCAGGGCGTTTATAATCGTCATCTGTTCTATCCGTGCTTGGTTGTCGCTGATATCCAAAATCAAAATACATTATTGTTTTCGCATTTGCCTATATGTTGCAAGATAGATAGATAGAGATAGATAGATGGAATAGATGGATGGATGGATAGATGGATGGATAGATAGATGGATAGATAGATATATAAAGAGACACAGACAAACAGATAGAGAGGAGAGAGAGAGAAAGAGAGAGAGATTTTGATATATTTTAGAAGTGATTTGTCCATTTCTTGGACGGGCGTGTTAAGTAGACAATGTGCTACACGACGAAAATCAACGATGAACGGCGTGTATCATACCTATACTAGTTAATACTTTACCAACGCTCTAGTTGTTAGACATAATGGTTGCACAGACTAGGGACTACAGGCTAATGTGATACACGAGTACTAAGAAGCCACGATATCTCTGCCTTTTTCTTGTAGTCGTTGTCTTTTATTATTATCATGAGGTACACCTCTTTATTGACTGCCTTTCATGTGTTCTTCACAATAGCTCATCTGGAGTGCCCTTATAAGGGATTTTCCTGACAGTAATAAAAGATTGGAGCAGACAGTTTCATAGCATTCCATGCGTTAACTCGTGTGTGATATTTGGAGACGAATCTCCTTCAAGGTAAGCTACCAACAATTTCCAGCCGAAAAATCTGCTATCTTTTATTTTTTTTTGTATATTACTCTCGCTATATTTAATGTCGCTTCTTATTTTGAGACCATAAAAGTGTCCGCTACAGTTAATAACTGGATTAAAGTCTTCACGCCCTATAGACACCATGTTTGGTGCTGAAACTCACGTTATAATTTTACCATTCATTGTCAATGTTTCATAATTGACAGTGCAGATTCTCCTTTATTTAGTCCCGTTAATGTTCGTAGTTGACTATTATGTATTCATATACAATTGCTCATGTATGTATGATCAAATAGGTAACATTGAAAATACTGACGGCAGGAATGACAAATCAGCAATAATAATTAAAACAACAATGATAGTTTGAACAGATTTTTGGAAGTCGTTTCATTGGAAAAAATGAGGCTGATTCTGAGAGTTTTTGGTGATTTCTCAAAATCGGCATTTCCTTACATACTGGTAGATTCTGTGCAGATTTAGTGAAATGTCCATTTCCATCTACTCCTTCTCCAAAGTAAATTATATATCCAGTAAAAATGCAGAGGTGTCTATATTTTGATGAAAAGATGAAGATATTTGAAGAAGAAAAAAATCAATTATTATGAGATAAAATAGAAACCACTACGAGTCCCGCTTAAGGATTCTGAGCAGCACTCCAGTATAAGAACAGTCCTGCGAAATCTGACACTCAACTCATTCGTTAAGGTGAGATGTGGGTTCGGTGCTTGTGAAATATTCATGGCGCGAACCCGATAGTAGGTTTCCGAAAGCGCATTTTAATCGAGTTGTTCATGAGCGCACTCAAACCGGAAAAAGGGAGAGGAGAAAAAAACAACAACAACAACAAGTGCATCTGTTTTCTCTCTCTCTCTCTCTTCTCTCTCGCTCTCCCTCGATCTCCCTCCCTTTCCATCTCCCCCCCCCCCTCTCTCTCTCTCGCTCTCTCTCTCTCTCCCCTTTCTTGATTTTGTTTGATGAAGAGTTTCATCGCTCTGTGGTCTATCACGCCTGAGATGTTATAAATTTTAAATTTTTTCGGCAAAACGAGATGTTCACATTCAATCACTCATCTTATCGTGAATAATTCATTCCAGCAAGTCGAACTGTTCTGGTGTCTTTGCGACATTGTTATGCACATGAATAATAAAAAAAAAAAAAAAACCCTCTAAATTCATCCAGCGTTCCTTTGTCGACTTACACGAACTTTATAGTGGACTTCCAGATAGGATTGAGTTGTAGATATATCCTACACACTTATGTAGCCGCAAAGAAACAAGATAGTATAACGAACTTCAACAGTTTCATTTAATTTCATTTCGTTTCATTTATTTTCATTTATTTTCATTTTCAGTAAAGAATATAGGACAGTGTACAAAACATGTCATGCCAAGAAAATCATCATCAGCTAACAACGAAAGGCTTTAAATCCCCTCTGAACAGCTGTGCTACAATTTTCGGGGGCCTATAAGTAATACAAGCTGCAGGCTCCCCCACTTTGGTGGGTATGATTACTACTTATTTACTATTTGTTGCAAATGTATATGTCATTAGAATATACGTTTCAATTATTTTTAAACGTCAAAAAATACAAAATGTAGTTGTATCGTAATAATAATTGTAACACAGTGTTTGGTGTAATTTTTTTTTTTAGCTCCAAGTGGAAATAAATCCAAATCAATCAATCAATATCAATCAATGCCTTGACTTGCAGTAACCGGTGCTTCCCATAAATTCGAACTTTATAGGAATACCTCAAGAATGAGGGTCGGTGTCACTAGTCACTGATCCACTACGTCGCTTGAATAAGTTATAAGTGAACGAAATGTTTGTATGTCACTTCACACTGTGAGGGTTTGCCATTGTCATCTCGGAGGCTACGAGTCGGAAAACTACTGAAGGATGGAAATACACGCTGCTTCGGCCACTTTAGTCGCGTAAACCTTCTTCAATTATGATCATTCATCTTTGAGTTTTGTTTTCCGATATTGGCATTTGAGGCTGACTAATGAGATGAAGAATGATATGTTTTGTCGGGGTTTTTTTTTTTTTTTTTTTTGCTTGTTTTTTTAATTGGGTGGAAAATGTAAAGAGATGATATCATCACCTGTTTAATTAGCAGAATATGACTGTGATAGCGACTATTATCTCTGGTTCATGAAACTTTCTAACTTTCTAACTTTCTTTCTGTCTGATTTCATTGAAACGGTTACTTCATTGTGCAAACTACTCTAGCTGGGGGGAGTGGGGGATGATGTCTCTCTCAGAAAAAGAAAATGATCGCTTCAGTTAAAATTGTATTCAAACCCTTAAACTCACCGCTTCCTTACTGGTCCCGAGTCTCATTTCGATGGGAAGCAGGTCTGTGGAGCTTTTTGTGGTGAGCTGGGGGACGCCGTCCCTGGAGTTGGCCCGTTTGCGCCCCATGGGCTGCAAGGGTGGCACCGTTAGCGCTTCCATCTTGGAGTCTTTTCGCCAGGACCGGTGAGGGCAAACCAGGTTTTAAGATGATGGGGGACTTCTGCCGTCTTCGTCCCCCGGACTCAGAGCGAACGATCTGATGAAAAATTAAATCATGAAATCCAAGAAGAGAATAAAAAAAGCATATAATAAACTTTCATCATATCATGTGTTTCGATGCTATACAGTGCACTCCCGTTACACGAAAACGGTTATGACGAAATTGTCATTACAATGAAGTCAACTTTCAGGTCCAAAAATTATCGTCTATACAATTATTATACATCATACTATTCAGATATAACAAACTTTCGATAAAACGAAAGAAAACCGCCGGTCCCAAGGAATTCGTAATACCGAGAGTACACTGTATTACCATATTATTATGTTATTATTATTATCATTTTATTATTATTATTATTATTATTATTATTATTATTATTATTATTATTATTATTATTATTATTATTATTATTATTATTATCGGAAGAGTACTCCGTGAAGGATTTATGCCGTCCGATGTACCGGCAATGTACGTTCTAACTATTGTAATTTCAAATTTCCACGATAAAACATAGGACAAAGCAACATACAGGCACGTATAAGGTAAGAATGAAAACTGTAATAGTTCTATAACACGCTTCTTGCATTAAAATGAATAATACCAAGTTTTTTGCCTTTGAGTAATTTTCTACATCTTGATTTGATTCAGTAGAAGAGTATTAAAGGGTGTGTACAGTTCTAGTCAAGGTGAGGATTTACGTTTAACGTTTTGCGAGATATTCAGAAACCACTCTATGAGATGTCAAAGAGCATGCAATTCTAAGGGGTATCAAAAGTTTATTTGATGAAAATCGGTTTTGAAATGGCTGAGATATTAAAAAAACAAGGTGAAACAAAGAGATTCTAATAAAAGGTGTGGCCTGTCGCCTTTTATTATCACTTTTTGGGGGATATCTCAGCCATTTGAAAACCAGGCGTTTTATTCGCCGGCGAGAATAAAGATAAAAAATTCACAGACCTCGATCTTTCTAAAGGAAAAACAAATTGTGCAATTGCGTGATTTTATTTTTTTTTTCTTTTTTCGTTTCGGTTTGAGCAAACCTTTGTGGCAGTTAAGTTGTTTTTTTTTAATTCACTTTATTTTTACTTCAGTCAATCTTTATCGCCAGAGTATGTGACATTTCAGAAAGATTGCAAATAGAAGAGGAAAGATACAATAACAAGACAGTTGTGAGACAAAAAAAAAGAAATAATGGAACAGTCATGCGTGTGTACTATATGAACTGAAAAAAAGTATACATATACTATCATATTGTATTAGATATAACATTATAGATATAATATGCGTTCCTCCTGATGTTAAGCAATGGAGGGGGAAAACATGTGAGAAAAAGTACAGGGTTTCAAATTTACAAAGGAGATACGTTTTACAAAAGTAAATCGTTATTCTATAGGTCTTTGAGGGGGAAAGTACTCAAATTTTGACCTGATTTAGATAGCAAGCCTAGTTCTCTTGGATTGCCTGCATCCAAGAGAAACAAAAACAATTTATTGCTTTGCTTTTTACACCTAAGTGAAAAAAAAAGAGAAATAATAATACAAAATCCTGAAACCTATCTCTTTCTGAAACATGGGGCAAACGTGGAGTCGATTCGTCTTCTTGTCATCACATCCTAGCGGGGAAATTCGCCTCGATCTGTGAGTATATCAAAACACCTGTCACGTAAAGCTGGCTTGAAAACAATATAGGAAGTGCAACAATAACAACGAAACAAACCGACTGGTAAGTAAGTATCATTTACCCAGATTCGTTCCTCTCTGTCTTTCTTTCTTTCTTTCTTTCTTTCTTTCTTTCTTTCTTTCTTTCCTTCTTTCTTTCTTCGATAAATGTAATGATTTACTGGAATGACATTTGGCACTTATCCAAAAGGTGTATAAATAAGTAAAATTGGATTGACGCTCGAACACTTGGAAATGCATGTATCCCGGATAAATATGATGATTTATTCGATTTTCATTTTGATCAATTACAAAATGTGATTGAGCATCCTGGACAATATAGCGAAATGAGCCATTGGTTATTGACATATAAACACTGAAAATTATGTAATACGTATCCAGGAAAATGTGAAATGACTACAGTTGATTAACTCTTCAGCAATCAGAAATGTAATACGTTGTATGAATACTGCGTGTGGAAATGTACGGTGATTAATTAATTTTGTGTGATTGTTGTCAACCTTACAAATCTGTTGTAAATATTCACTGCAAGTATTTATAAATATGTAATTACCTGCCATTTTTCCAGAATAGGACAATGAACCTGGTTTATATGTCAACATGTTTTTTGCTTTTACTTATCAATAAAGACATGATAACAACAACAATCTTTCTTTCTTTCTTTCTCCTTTTTTTTTCTTTCTTTCATTTTCTTCTTCTTCTTTATCTTCAACGTCTTCGTGGTTGGTCTAGTGTCCACTCAGAATTATTAGGTCACGTGCAGTATACAGCTCTTCATTTGTACATGCCACCCAAGACATGATAATGACCTAAAATTTCCTTTCACCTGTTGATATTATCTCTGATAAACCTGTTGCGTAAAAAAAGGCGCAATCAATCATAATTCAGGTAATCAAACGTATAGGTCGGGTATCAGCCAATCAGAGTTGAGTATTCAGAGATTTATCTTTGGTTTTCTGACTTAAGTTTGATCTCTACTTTTATGCAACAGGGCCCTGGTCCTTGATCAACTTAATCATTTCTGGAGCATTGAGAGATGCAATAGCCAAAATGGCGCCAGGACCTTGCTCCCCCATTGAGCGGGATTGGCAGCAAACACCCCGTGCTACCTCTAAGTCTATTCGACCTTCTTCCCAACGTTAAACCTTAATGAGAAGCTCTTTTCTAAATGGTATGATACCATTCCTCTCGCTCTCTCCCTACCTAACTGCTCCTTCGTATGTGTTCGCATGATTATGTAAAATTCTAAAACTATATTATATTATATTTCATCACTTTATTGATATACAAATCGAACAAAGGAATACATAAATACAAAACATAAAAGCCCAGGACATAACTGGATAAACAGAATAAGCAGGGCATAGACATAAATATCACACAATGTGAGAGAAGATTTACGAATATAAATGCACATAACTTTGACAGAATCATACACATATTCAAAGTGTGAAAAAATATTGTATAAGCAGGCAAAAGGATAAGAAATGAGACCAGAAAGATTAAGAGTAGAGAAAATGGAAACTAAGAAAGAAAAAGGAGAAAAGTAAAATAGCATGAAGAAGAAGAAAAAGAAGAAGAAGAAGAAGAAAACTAGGACAAGTGTAGTACATACTTAAAAAAATGTTACACTTTTCTCTTGACGGGATTTAACATACCTGTTAAATATTAACAAACATTTGCATTAATTTATATTCCAGTGAATCCAATAAGTGAGGCCATTCCGCATGCATAAATTATTCACGATAAGACACGGTCATTCATTCCGCGCCCCATTAACATAACAATAACAATAAATTACATAAATTAATATCACATGGGACGACTCCGCCCCGGGGAACCGAAGAGACCCTGGAAAAGCCCAGCCCCGGATGGGGACGCCCCATCATTATATACATTTAATTTATATTCATATATATTAAAACAGAGAGAGAGAGAGAGATATCTCCTCCTCCCCCCGATAAACTAGGATGGACCATGAGAACCCACACCCCTCCATCAACCTCTAAATCAATGCAATAAACATCTAAGTACCTACAATATAACAAAACTAGCACATTATAACCAACCCAAATATTCATAAAATACATGTAACAACAATCCATCCCTAAATATGATAAATTCTAAATATTACTTCACATAACTCAAAATAACAAAATGTATCCAGACTAGACAGACAAAAGAAGAGCCCTTTCCAAGCCTCAAGCCAGAGCCCACCCGACGGCAGAACACTCCCATCACATAGAGCAATGAACTCGACTAAAAACAAACCCTACACACAAGCCATCTCAACTACTTCATAATTATATGTTATAATTATAACTTATTGTATACGAAATATATCCTTATACTGAGTAGTGAGTGGATGTTGGGAGTCTAACTCTTTTAACATCTTTACAAAGCATAGTTTGTTATCATTTTCGAGTCTCCTGCTTTTCTTTCAATTCTGGATGCTAATTACCTATCACGTAAGATAATGGTCGGTGGTTTCGATCCCAGGAGGTGTCAAGTTTATTAAGTAGTGATCATTTCCACACTTTTTTTTTCCATTGAAGAAACAGAAGGGCTGATGCAAGAGAAAGGAGGGAGGGATGAATAGACGTGTGCGCGTGTCTGCTCGACGTGTTGTGTGTGTGTGTGTGTGTGTGTGTGTGTGTGTGTGTGTGTGTGTGTCTGTGTGTGTGTGTGTGTGGCTATTCGAGGTTCGTGTGATTTACAACTATCACCTTCCACACACTGTCCGATCTCCCCTTCAAATGCTACATAATCTTTTGAGACGGCGGACCTGGTAAGTGGCGACTTAACGACGCTAGACGTGCACCCCTTTCATACTGAAAAAGTATACGTGCGGAAGTGAGCACGACCCTTGGTTTAAAACTCAAGTTGTGTCAACGTGTATGGCTGTGTTTCTTGTCAAAGATCATGTTCTCCATCTAAATTTCAAACAGACGCAGGTGATGAAACTGGACGAAATTCGCCGGGAGGGAAAAAGCGAATCCTCCAACTCGGAGCGTGCGTCACATATACAATGCCTTTATTGCAAGAAAAACCAAAGGCAGTGTTAACCATCCAAACACTCAATCCACGTGTACATTTGGGTGTCATTCCCCTGCTTGGGGACGGGGGCTGTGCATTTTGTACAACTGTACCTGCACCCATCTCCTGGCAACGGGGTGACCTTTGACCCCCTGACTTTACCGGAAGGAGTGCTTCCCAGCCCGGTGTCTTCAACTGAATGACCGTTCACCGATTTGGAGTTTACCGCAAGGATGAGAGGAATAACGTTTTTGGACAATGTTCACCACGCCAACTGTGTTATCGGTGCTTCAATAGCGGGATATAAAAAAGAAAATCATTCTGACCGGAGGATTTCATCGGGTGCAAGCATGGGTTACAGGTCTGAAAAGGGGATTGAGTAAACATCCCGCTGAATTCATTGTCCTAGTTTATCTCTGTGTTTTTACTGGCCTGCGCGTGCGTGGACAGGAGATGTGCGGATTACGTGGCACGGATAAGAATAGACGCCCGCGGATTACTCACATAGGGGAGTGCGGATTGCGCACAATCTTCCATATCCACGAGGGGCGTTATTTGACAACACTAGGTCTGATTAAACTTACATTTTTCAGCTATTACTGGTCATGTTCAAAAAGAGGGGAAAGTCCCTTTAGACTTCTGTGCGTATATATATATATATATATATATATATATATATATATAAATCAGCATATTGCATTTTAGGTCTACAAGAATTGTTTCAGGGAAATAAGTTTTAAAGAAACGACGAATTTTATGTTTACTCTACCCGACAAACCTTCTTTTGCATTTACCATCGACAAGAACAGTTTTGGCCCAAAAACAATTACGTATCATCTTCCTAAAGTCTGGAATTATCTTCCTAATATTGTAATCATAATTTATTCCCTTCCCGCATTGAACAGCAAAATAAAATCTATATATATTTAAAAAATGTATCAGTGATGAATCTCTTTCAACCGCTGTAAATAAATGACAGTATTGTTTGTAAAAGCAAGATAATATTAATTACGAAGGTTGAAGTGTGAATTTTCTCCAATTTGTCTCCCCCTAACAAATGAAATTTGCAGGATCGCAGCTGCTGATCTGAAGTCTGTTGATCTGTAACAAATTTCATTTGTTGGAGGGAGAAACATTGAAGAAAATTGATTTCTTATTCGTTCTTTAGCGTCAAGGCAGATTGACATTATTTTGGGCTAACGCTCCGGAATAGAGTCCAAAGAGGTCAGTTATTTTTTTTTTTCAAATTGAAGTGACCATTGCACACAGCAACCTTTTTATCTTATTTAGCTTTGTAATTTTGTTGCTGTTTATCAAAGATATCAGCAAAGCTTTTACTCTCATTGCATTTCTATTTTTGTCTTCCATTGTGTATATGAAACAGGTTCAAACTTATAGACTGTTTAGTGCTTACAAGCACTGCTTATTGCTGGTTCTATAATAATCATATAACGCTTTTATTTGTAACAAAGCTTTTGTTCCGTCATTTACTCACAGATAGCCTTATGTTTTCTATTCGACCTGATATCATTGCATTTCGTTTTGTCGTGAAATAGGAGAAACAAATTCAATTCAATTCAGTTGTACACCCGCCATACGAGCGCCAATACAAGTCGGCGCACACCCCTTCACATAACTATGTGTATATGTATGCCCATTATTTGTGATAAAGAAACATATAAAGCGAATTTGTGTGTATACTCCTTATAGTTCCCGAATCACGATGTGTGACACGTATACTGTGCATCTTCAAAGCTACCATCAGTATAGTTTACGACTTGCTGGTCAAGATGTTGTTGTGGTGTGTTGGTGGTGGTGTTAGTGGTTTGGGTTTCGTTGTTTTTGTCGGTTTTTTTTTTTTGCATCATGGGTAGGCAAACTATTACCTCATTCTGTATGTTCTTGTGTTACGCCTGGTTTATCGTAATAATTTTAAGGTTACCTTTTCGTATTATCGGATATCAAAGTATATGTTCAAAAGTAGGCTATCATTGTCGCCACGCCTCCCTGACTCCCATAGTCCCCTATTGAAGTTCATTCTACGATTCTAATGTTATCTTTTTATATCGTGCTCTATGGCTAACTTGTTATATCGTTAGGTAGTATGTTCCAGAAATATGGAAATCTATTGAAACAATAAAGATCTAAAGGGCGGTGAGTTGGCTCAGTCGGTAGCGCGTCTGCCTCACGATCACGCGGCCCGGGTTCGAACCCGAGTCTGGACTGAGCAATGTTGTGTGTAAACATACCGTCCCCTCTAGCAAGAGGCAAAACACTCTGTCCCTCGGATAGGACATAAAATGGAGGTCCCGTGTATGAGAGAGTTACAATTCATGCACGTAAAAGACCCCGCTTCATTCCTTCATCGCAAAGAGCAGGGTGTTTAACCCGGTGAAGTGGTCCCACCTCACATCCAACTGGACCCCATGGAAGACCAGCTTAACGTAGCTGAATATGAGCTATCCAGCCATCTTCTCAGATGGAAAATGAACAAACAAACAAACAAAGATTATATATAGTTATATCATTGGTAAAATAATACCCGATATCTAAGCTGCTGTGTCTGCCAGAGAATCCACCCGTTTCATCTCATCTGGGCTGCTATCAGTGTGTTCATATCTTCACTAGATTTATGCCTTCATTGCCATTGTGTGTGTGTGTGTGTGTGTGTGTGTGTGTGTGTGTGTGTTTGTGTGTGTGTGTGTGTCTATCCACTGACCAACAAGTTTGTTTTGTCTTGTTTTTGTTTTACTTGTGGATTGAATTTTTAAACGCAGTACATGGAATGATGTGTATAATTTATATATAGCATTAATTTATTTGTACGCATGACTGGATATAAGGTTACATAAACAATACGATTTTGATAAATATAATAGACCATCATGTTTTTATGCCTTACAAGTAAAAGTAATACCATTTTAAAGAGATCGGAGTGACTAATCTGTAGAAAATAATAATTACAAATAGAGGAGACATACATAAAAAAAAACAGCTTGATTTTGATGGCGGCCTCGGGAAAACAATAATGTTTAGGTTGTGAGTGAGGAAGTAAAAAAAAAAAACACGCTTTATAATATATGTATCTATCTATCTAAATACATACATATACATACACATTCATATACATATCTTTATATTTATATATGTACATAGACCTGTATATGTATATATATATATATATATATATATATATATATATATATGAAGAGTTTGTTTGCAAAAACCGATAAGTCCATATTTGCCAAATGGAGATATTTGCGATTAAAGGTCAAGAAAAATAAAGAGAATAATAAGAAAAATTTTGCTTCTTTTGACCATAACTTCAAAAATATACCTTTATATTTAGTGACCAATATATCATTTAAAAGGTATTATTTTGTACTTTATGACAGATATCGTATTTCAAAATCTTCAAAAATGGACTTATCGGTTTTTGCAAACAAACCCTTCATATATATATATATATATATATACATACATACGTAATGTAACACGTGCACTCTACACAAAAGAAAGGAGATAATACACTTATGATAGACACTATCGTAGACTTGGTCAGGCGGCAGTTGCAAAATGCTTGAATTGCTCCCCATTTCATCTTTGGAAATCAGTGGAGTGTGTGTACATTGGCAATTTCTTTGACAGTTTTTGACAAAGCAATAATAAAGGTATTATATCCCCCGCCCCTTAGAAAACCTCTTGAGCGAATATAAAATAGCTTAAAGGACAATAGCTTTTGAACAGCAAATTTTTGATCATATGGCGACCAACTCCTCTACTCCTTTTTTTTTTAAGATTTATTCAATTCTACTGTGCACACTATTTTTTTTTGTGGGGGCACATACGTATGAAACGCAGGATATTTGCTCTTAACATTTATTCTCGAGGTTTAAACGCTCACGTAATTAAGTGAAATATGATAATATCACACACACACACACAGTAGTATGTGGGGAGAGATTGGGGAGAGATAGAGAAAGAGGGAGAACGAGAAATGGTGAATGGGGAAAGGATTTAGATAGTAATTTCAATTTCATGGTTACGTCAATATCACAGAAATGAATGAACATACCAAGCACTAGTTGGTACGGAGTCACAACTCGAGATACTTAAGAAAAGGAAAACTGCTTTAAGGAGAAGTAGAAACCTCATACACACATACAAACGCCAACTAACATACACACACTCATGTAAACCACAGACTAAAATATCAAATAGGACTGAGAAATATAACAAACCAACAAAAACAATCGGCATCGGCACTACAAGACGCCTTTTTACTTATTTTACAAATAAAAATTTTCAAACTTTAAATTCCTCAATTTTTTTTCCCTTTTTATCCCCCGACCAACACACTTTCGACTGCTTACCTGCCAATGAAAGTTTCCCCCGATTTTTCTTTTTCATATAAAAATATCTATCAGTTAATATTTGTATAGTAAATAGTTTTCCTCTTGAATATCGATAGAAATTCCAGTTAGAGCTGACGCAGTTTCAGGTAAGCCGCGGACATAAATACAGTCTGGATGGTAAAGTATTTCTAATTGTGTGAAGTATGAACATAATGAAAAAATAATACACATGGATGACATTATGGTATGGTAGAATAGTAGAATGGTATTTTGCTAAGGGGACATGGCAATCTCATTTTACAGACCTTCTACCTATTTCTTTTTTTTGGGGGGGGGGGGGAGGGGAGGGGGTATAGCGAAGGGGTGGGGTTTTGTTCTTAAAGTTCGTAATGATAATATTACGTGCATCATCAGTATCATCTCTAGAAGTAAATCTATGAACATATTTTGATTTTGCTAGTAACATATTACATTGATTTTATTTGAAAGAAAAAAATGGGGGGCATGTGAATATATGAATATAATATGTACATATCTACACATATATACATTTCAACATGCACGTATATATATATATATATATATATATATATATATATATATATGTGTGTGTGTGTGTGTGTGTGTGTGTATCTGTGTGTGTGTGTGTGTTTGTGTGTTTCTGTATGCATTTACAGGTAGAGAGAAATACTTTTTGTGAACGTGTTTGTTCACACTTTGTGTCATGATACAGTCATGTTTCTTTATAAATGTAAGCGAATATAATTGCAAACATGCATATATACCCACGTGCAGAGAAGAAGAGAGAAACAGAACGAAAAAAAGAAAAAGAAAGAGCAAAGAATAATTCTCAGCAGACTGTATCAAGAAGAACCTTGGCTTGCTAGCTGTCATGCTTGAATCAAAAAGCAATGACTTATCTATTATTCCACTCTAATAGATTACCTCATCTGTTTTGGCGTGTTGGACAGACCGTGGCGGCTTTGATGGGAGCAAGATAATATTACTACTCCGAAACGTGTTTTTTTTTTTCTTCTTCTTCTTCTTTCCTCCGAGTTCGTTTCGAGCATCTGACAAGGCAGTCTGTCACGTGACTCAGTAGTCTCAGCAGGGAGAATTCCCGCTCGTCTTAAGGGGGATTTTAAAGCCAATACCTGTCATCTACATTTCAAATCCCGTTGCTTAGTCCCGGAAGACAAGGGGAATACATAAAAGAGGAAGATAGCTGATGAGCAAACAAGAGAGAGAGAGAGGAGAGAGATCTGAGAGACAGAAATATAGCGATAGTGAATGAGGCTGATGGGGAGGAAAGGGAAGTGAGATAATAAGTAGATGGAGATATACAGTGTGACAGGGAGGATGGGAAAGAGGTGCAAAAAGGGATGCTGTGATGCGTTTTGGGAAGTCAGAAAACACCACCTCAGCTTTATACCATCGGCTGTAAGACTTTTGACAAGTATGCACCAACTGTGTTAATGCACGTCCAATAAACCAGTCATTGAGCACGATGCTGAGTCGAACTGGAGTTAGCTGCTATCAGTTATCGTTTTTTTTTATTGGCTATACGGTAAGAGATGCAGGGATTAGCAAGAAGTATTGAACAAAGGTATAGCGAAAAGCTATTAGATGACAACAGGAGAGTATAAGCATTGAAATTGGGCTCTTGAGAAATACGAATTCGCAGCATCATCACACTTGCAGCGATAAGAATTCCAACGAGATAACATCTCACTTCAGTTTCATGTACAGATATTACAGCAATCAATCAAATCAATTTGTCAAATGTAATGAAACTTTGCCACGGCGTTGCGGTCGCATCGATTTGAGAAGAAAAAAAAACAGAGAGAGAGAGAGAAAAAAAAAACGCGCTCAAAAACATTATCACCCAAACAACTACAGTAGAGAAAGGGCAGAAATTACCTTAGAATATTATGTTTATGTAATTATTTTTGTATGCAGGTATGCAGGGCTCCACACCAAGTTTTATTTTTGGTGGCCCAAAGGCAAACATCCGACCTTTTTTGGTGGCCCGATCAGGCCACCAAATTCTTCATTTCTCAAATTTTGGTGGCCCGACGTGCGTTTTTGGTGGCCTCGGGCCACCGGGCCACCGTTAGTGTCGAGCCCTGATGTATGTATGTATGTATGCATAATTTTATGATAATGAATATGTAAGAACAAATTTCAGCCATGTAGCAAACGATACTTAATACGAATGTGTCATTCTACATTATAAAATTACGTTCTTCAATAATTCTAAAAAGCAGATGAGACAATTGAAAAACCTGCAGTGACACTCATTCAAAGGCAGGCGTATATGCTCCACAACAATGATGTCCTTGGAAGTGCTTAGCCTGTATGCTTCGAGTTATTATCATTTGATTTTCTTGAAAGTGTATTCATCTTGCGTCAAACGGATTTCACAGCACAGATGCTACTCTACATAGCAAATGGTTAGCCACCGTGCTTACGAAATCATTGCAAACACATCACATGATCTTGTTGTTTATTTGTTTGATTACCGTGGACATTCAATGCCGCGATATGTGTTACCATGGCTACGAAATATTCAAGCTTAATTCTGAAGGACACCCTGAAATATTCTGTGCGTGTATGCGTATGTGTGTGTGTGCGTGTGTGTGCTACTCTTTCTCCCTTTCACTTTATCTGCCTTTTATCTGTCTGTCTGTCTGTCTCTCTCTTTAAATATTTATTATGTCTGAGTGCTTTACCTGTTTATCATGGTGATAATATCTTAGGATTATTTAAGTGGATAGTCATGTGTTGCATGTTCGTGTTTCGTAGGCCCTATGAATACAAATTCCTATTGCGTAAATAGAAATGTAGAGTATGAGGGAAGCGTTTTAAGATGACATCTAGCATGAAAGTAGCTATATATGTAGAGTATTTATGTCATGTATTTGAAAATCATCAAACGATTAAGTTAGATAGTCCGCGTGTGAAAGGTATGACATTTTTGTGCAAATGCCATCAACTTTTTTTCCCTTATATATGTATATATATTAAAAAAAAAAGTGCGGTCTTTATAGTACCCCCCCCCCCCACCACCACCACAATAACGCTGCAATCATCAAATACGGAATAATCGAATGCCCTGGCAGGGAGTGTATTTAAGATTCATGCAATATTCCAAAAGCTTTTTAAGGAGATCCCCCCCCCCCTAGACCAGCACTCGAATCATAAATCTGTTATGTGAGTGCTTACAAACAAGTCAATGAGACAAATCCTGTAGAGTTCTTTATGAAAATTTTGAAATGGAGGAGGTGAGTTCTGGAGATAAGTATTTCGAAATTGCTGCAATGTTTTAGGCAAACGCACGGACATACACAAACACACACACATCCATCCCTACACCATAACGAAAACAAAAACATATTTTTTCCAGGGACATCCATAACAAAATGCATGTGATTTATATCAACCCTTGTTGTGCCATTGCATGGGTTTTGGAGAGTGCGACTACTATGCTGTGAGCACTCAATCGCATGTGAAGGCAGGGTTAAACTGTTGACACGCTGACTCGTTACATTTGTGCGATTTGAAGACTCCATACGAGTTGCGATTCTAGAATGCAACTGCATCCTCCAGTAGGTTTGAGAATTAACCCATAAACAAATTCTTTTTTCTCGGCATCTCCTAGTTTGTCTATTGCTTCAGCAACTATGCACATCAATCCTGATTATAGGCAAGATCAAGTGATATAGTTCTTTGCATTTCCGGAATCATTTATATTATTCATAGTCGTTTGACAATACCAAAGCAAGACAATTTTCATACGCGTTTAGATTATATGCTCGACTTTGGTGATTGACACGTTCGGTGAACGTGCTTATTACGTGAAATGGGTTAACACTGGTGTATGTGGGAGTATAAAATGCACACTAATCAAATTCAGCTCGTTGCTATGGTTGCTCTCAGATTGCTGTTCAAATGTTTATCTGCTACTAGTAAATCACTACTACCATTCGTCATAGTCGTAATAGTGGAGCATATGAAGAGTTTGTTTGCAAAAACCGATAAGTCCACTTTTGAAGATTTTCAATTAAGGTCTCTGTCATAAAGTACAAAATAATAACTTTTAAATGATATATTTGTCACTATATATAAAGGTACATTTTTGAAGTTATGGTCAAAAGAAGCAAAAATTTTCTTATTATTCTCTTTATTTTTCTTGACCTTTAATCGCAAATATCTCCATTTGGCAAATATGGACTTATCGGTTTTTGCAAACAAACTCTTCATATAATCCGACAAGATGAACATTTTACCAAGACCATTTTTTTTTTCTTTTCATTGGTTGTTTTTCATCCGTCTGACGTGACAGGACGGACTGCCGCTCGCAGCCTGAATCGAGACTCATTAGTATAGCGGGCGGCTGGATGCCCGCCCCGCGGCGACCTTCCACGCTATAAATCTCCGTGACGCCTCGAGAAAACACAGCGTGTAATAATTGTCAATATGTGTCCTCATTATACAGAAATTCATCTTGGCACGGAGTCAGCGGGATGGGGCCCTGAAGCTTGTGTCAAGATAGATGCTTTTATTTCTTTTCTTTCCTTTTGAAGGCTTCTTACGGTTTCTATATATCTGTATACACGTATATGTATGTATGTATGTATGTACGTATGTATGTATGTATGTATATCAAAACATGATATGCGTAAGCATGGTGAAGTGTAGAATGTTAGATGAACTGATTTAGAAACAGTTTGTTTATGTTTTTGCGGTTAAGAGCGTTTGTAAGGAGAAAATACCGCAGCTGTGTGTACTGAAATAATTATTTTGAAGCATTTAATTTGATGTTCAGAGGCATGCAATGTTAGAAATAAAGAAACAAGAAAAGACGAAATTCCGACTTTGACGAGGCAAAAGCAAAATATGAGTTGACATCGCATTTGCTATTTAAACATTGTGTCTGAAGTCTAACTCAGATTAAAGGTGGTAAGATCTCTTCTTTTACTTTGATCATGTTTACGACGTTGTTCGCACGTACACAGTCGTATCAGGGGATGTACAGAAAGAAAAAAAAAAGATGGGGTTGTATAAGTTCAGCGGAAGCTGGATGACAAAACATAACAAAGAAAGTAGCTCTGTGGAAAAAAAATGCAGGAAGAGAGAGAGGGAGAGTACGCCAACGTATGTATGGGTTGCACTCATGATAAGATATGATTCTTTGTTCAAACGAAGCGGATCGGGTCACGGGATTTGCCTTGTTTGGAGCGGCCGCGGGACTCCTCTAATTCCCAATTAATCTACAAGTATAGTATACCCAACAGAGGATGACCGAGATATCCACGAGAGGGTGGTGAAAACTAGTGGGCGTGGGGGTGTGTCACGGTTAAGAGATTGAAGTGTGCCCCGGCGGATCATTCAAGGGGGAAGTAACCTGAAGGAGACGAGATATCACGAAGTGCAAACAGAGATGTAGCAAACACACAAACAAAGCATTACACCCACACACACCCACACACACACACACACACACACACACACACACAAACCTGTATGAATTACATATAGAATACATCATATATATATATATATATATATATATATATATATAATATTTGATTATGTGAATATGTAAATGTATTTGTATATGTATGTATATGTATATAATTATGCATATTATGTATATGTATATGTATGTACAAACACATTGTATACACCTCCACACTTTTTTATGATTTTTTTTTCGAATTTCGTTCACTACCACAAATTTCGCAAAAACCAAAACACAACATTGTAAAAAGACAAACACGTTATATACACAAAAATTGTACAGAAATATGTCAATCTTACAGATCTAACATTATGACTCATTTGATCAAAAACATTTTTTTTTTTTGGAACTTACGTATATTTTCGCTAAGTGCCAAAAACAGAGGACACGCTAATTTGCTCAAGACAATTGGGCACACTTCACCACTTGTTTCTTGAAAAAATCATTTTGAAACATTGAAACCGAAAATCCAGCAGAAATAACATCAAATTCAGTACATGCAAATGCAATAAAGAAGAAGAACGCAACGCATCACAACACACACAAACACAAGCAAACACACACTTCCCTTACTGTTTTATCGGTGATACTGCCTGTGGTAGTAATATCATAACATCATTACCAGCACATGCAGTCTAAATATTGTCATTGTACGACCTCCAGAGAGCATAACATTATGGCAGTAACGTCGCTTCCCAAGGTGAAATAACCTTTTGCATTTATAACAAGATTTACTCTGCGACTGGATGTAAGGCTATCTGGAGTGAATTGTTTCAGCAAAGCAACTACTATGATTAACAAACTGAATTCACAACCGTCAATTAATGTTGTTTCCGCCTTGCGAATGCGATGTTTTTCATACGTTTTGGAGGACAGTTACCTCCTACAAGATGAACTAACTGCAGGCGGACAGCGAACTTGGTGGAAACGAATTCCCTGATATTCATAGCGATTATCATTATTTTTCTTATAATAATGATGAACATTAATAACGATTATCATTGTTGTTATCAATTATGCAAATCATTATCTCCACTGCTATTGACGTTTAGGTCCTTATGTTTGTTATTATTTCTCATCTTCAAATCACTCGTTAGTAGGGCGTGTATAATATTCACAGTTATCTATTCTCACAAGCACATACACATGCAGTGATGCATTCACAATGCGCTAAATTTTCTTTAAAGGATTTACAGTGTAATGTACCTAATAACAACGTGGAAGGGTTTCCACCTTGAAAGTGAAATATGAATATTTTTCATTACCTTTTGTCTTGAAACGAACATAATGAAAGTAATCGCAAATTTACTTTTTACGTTATTTATTGGACAGTTTGTCATTTCCTTGTATATTAAAAGGATTAGGCCCTTACAATGAAGAGAGGAACCGATTCCATATGTTTCCAACTCATTGATTATAATATATATTGTATATATACTGTGTTATATATATATGTAGGTATATATATATATATAATACTGTGTTATATAATTATATGAAGGTATATATATATATGTATATGTATATATATATATATATATATATATATATATATATATATGTATATTATACATATAACATAGTTCAAAGGGCAAATATAAGATGTTAACAAAATTCATTAAGCTAAGCGGAATGTAAATTGGAGGCCTGGGATCAAAGGTTTCCCAAAATATACAGAAGTCAGTATTGTTGTTATGCAGTAATTTCATATCTAATCAAGATAGCGATTTGTGACGTATATCTAAACTCCACCGTTCTTCTTTGAGATCTTCTTTCAACTACACACAACGCTTACACATCTTTGGAATTTTAGTTGCCCTCCTCGGTATGCCAAGGTATTTGGAGATGATATCACATTTTCAACTTTACTTTGCTTTGAGTTTTTGAGTTCATAATCACGTACACCTTAGGTGGCTGTGCAGTCATCTACTATGAATAATGTAAAGTTTACTTATGTGTGTGTGTGTGTGTGTGTGTGTGTGTGTGTGTGTGTGTGTGTGTAAACGTTTGCACGTTATCGGGTGTTCATCTATAGGGGAAAGTAGGTTATGTAAATTAACATATGAATGCTCAATGTTATCATCAAAACCGCGCTGTGATGATACAAAGACAAATTAACGCGCCTCTCTCCAAATTTACGATGTCATTAACTGAATGCTTAAGCGAAGAATAAAAGAAAAAGAGATAGAAATCTTCACTCCTGATACAATCACACATTTCGTCTGGGTTCTGCCTTCACTTTCTTTTCATGGTTTCCTGATCAAAGGCTCCCCTCATCATTATCGATTGAAGACAACATGTGCCATTGAAACTGCTTGAATGTTATGCGTGCATGCGTGTGCAGCTATGCTATTATTGAACTGACTTGAATCGTTGTGGGTGTCCGTGTGAAACGTCATGCGAATGTCTACGTCTGGCAAGTAATCAAGTTACAATTACATCGCATTGCATTTCTAAAGCCCGTCCTCTCTATACGAGTGCCTTTAAACAGCTGCTCATTTGCGCCAGACGAATTAGTCTACACTCCAGTCTCGGTAATGTTTATCTTTCACTTTTTTTTTTTAAAGCAAAGGTCCATGACCTAAAAACGGCCTCAGAGGTTTGCTTCATCCTGAAATTTCAGGCTCCAGTTTAGTCTGGCAATATTGTAAGATGTAACAGTAATATTACAGACAGATGTGGATGTCAAACAACACATCTAGAGAGAGAGAGAGAGAGAATTTACAAATGTGCAATATTTACATCAGGTTAATTTTAGCCTGCCTAACAACTGATTAGCATTATTCGCTAGTCACAAGGTCAGGCTTATATCATAGTTTTCACGTGCATGCTTTTATGACTTAAGTCTTCACATATTGCAAAATAAGTATAAAGAAAAATATAACTGAATATTACGTTTTGATAGATTATAACATACGTCATCATTTCATTCACGAAACATGGCACATGCTTGCACATCTCATAGATAATAAATAATAATAGATTCATCACTAAAAATGTATTTAAAAAAATCATATGTTAGCATATTGCAGGGCTTAATATCTACACCGTGAATTATAATCTCTTGTATGATATTGTTCATGAAACTCGGGCTCATTGTATTACGTCTCATATCAGACCTCTTTTTTGTACTGGCAAAATCAGCAAAAACGAATCATTTAATTGCTCCTGTCCTGGATGCACATGGCGTCAAATATAATCTACCAACGTCTCTTCTCCACCATTTTGATTTCACTGAAAACTGGGTTATCTTGATTGCTATCAGTGGGCTCAGAAAATCAGGGTGGTGGGGACCTGAATCTATAGATGAATTCAGATTGTGCATACATAGCATTATTATGAAAAGAACATTCATTCCGCGTTACGCCAATACTCCCCGGACTCTTTCCGCCCTATTTTCAAGTCGACAACTCCAGAGAAAAGTGCAGCGCTGAGTAATTGCTCTCCTCTCAAATTGAGAGGAACAAAAAACGAAATAGAAATACAAAGCAGACACTGGTTTTGCAATGCGGAAGCTGAAAAGACAGCAGCTTTATGGTGGTGCTTTCTATATGCACATAAATTCACTGTTGCCAGCCCCCATGTCTTCTGTGCAGCAGACCAGCTCAGAAACGGGGATGAAGTTGGATAAGCTGTGTAGACACAAGCAGGGTGTATCAGCCACATGAAATGATGCCATAATAGAAGGGAGGGGTGGGGATGACAAAAAGCTTCAAATAGCCAGCAAGATTTTGGCATAATGGGGTATTCAATTTATAGACCATAGATTGCTGCAGCGTCGGTAAATCACCCTTCTAAATAATGCAACGTGGTTATCAAGCAGCAGACCTGTAATCGGCGCTCCGGCCTCTTGTACTGCACGGGCTACGCTGCCGTCTCGATCCGGTAGTACTCATTGCCACAATCAGAGCACGCAATTTCAATATCTCGGATGCAAAAAAAAAATAAAATGAATAGATGGATAATGAATCAGGTTGTCCTTAAACTGTGTAACACAGCAAACATCGAATCCATTATTTTCTTGCTCACCAAGAATACAGATTCTGTCTGTCCTTGAAACGTAGGTCTATTACCTTACCAATGAATTCAAATGAGCAAATCATGATAAAATCCTGCGATGTTCTCGCTGGTGATTGAATACTTTATACATGTTTATTATTGTTCTTGTTTTACTTCATCCCCCCCCCCCTAAATCTTAATAGGGAAAGGGGGAGGAAAAAGTGAATATTTCTTTTAAGATCTAATTTTGCTCAAAACGTCGATACCACAAATAAATTATAAACTGCAATTCACAGGACAGGCAGTAACGCACAATCCAATTTTGATTCCCAGAGTGCCAAATTGGCAATAAAGCAAATTACATATCGGAAAGCCTTGAAGCATGACCGGCCGCAGCCACTATACGCGTTGCCTATGAGACACGAGCCTAGTAAGTTTGTCCCAAGAGGGTCATACCCCATTGGCGCCTGTTTCCTGTGAATAGCACAAGCGGAGCGTTAGCCTTCATTATGTTTTATTACGGCCAGGACTGTTCACAATTTTTCGTTGGTGTTCTTGGTTGCTGTTATTTTTCCAACTAAATGTAAAAAGTTTGTGTTACTGGGGGGGGGGGGGTTCTGCCACTCATTACTATGTCTTTTTATTCGTATGTCTCCTTGCCTTGGAAACCAGAAAACCAGAAAATGTGTGGTTTTTTTTTTAACGGAAACGGTATAGAAGCTAATACATGTATATAGTTGGATATGCATATGTACTGTCACTACACACATACTCACTCAACACCCACACACAGATTATATAGACAGAAATAAAAAAAAAAGATTTCAATATGCTTTGTTACTTCTTTTTCTGATTCAATAGAGTGTATTGAACACGGGAAAGCATCAAAGTGAGTAGATCCTTAATTTCTGTCATTATCAGTGTCTAAATGACAATAGTTTACCTGGAGATCAAAAAAATTACACGTTGTGTAATCAGTTTTATGCTAAGCTTCAGTGCTTCATAACAGTGACACATGTAGATTAGCTGTTTTTCGTATTACAGTAATTATGATCACTTATTCATATTCGTCAAGCTTTTTCTTTTGTTAATGAATAATAATGTATTATCGTACAACCAGATGTAAACAGAGAAATATATACGTGATGTATGTGAGTGAATTTCACATACTTGTTAACTTGTATCATATGCTTTATGTATACATTTAAAAATATATAATTGTGGGTTGTTGTTTTTTCATCTTTCCTCATTTTAATATGTACTTTGTTGAATCACATTCTGCAATTATTACAAATTTCCTGTGCATATACATTGTATATAATTTCTTTGTCAAAGAAAGTGAAAACTAGAACACTCGCAGAGGAGACCCGTTCGAGTACATGTCTCCCCCGAACCCGTCTCCCATACCCCATCTGGATTACTTTTTAGGCCAGAATGTTGTATAATATGGCAACTGTCGCAGGATACAATAAAATCCGACGAGAAATGAGGCTGGTATAATAGCACATACAAGAATATGAAATGTCGTCCAATAAAAAGTTTGAACAATGAGAGCGCTGGCAATGAAAATTTTTGTTACCTAGAAAAAAACTTCCCATAAACCTCAATAGCAGGATCGAATAGAATCCGACAAGAAATGTGGCTGACAGAGCATGCACAAGAAATATGACTGGCATCCCAGTTGGAGCACTGAAGGCACCACCACCACAAACTGTTGTGTCCTACATGTACATGTAGAATGACCATCCGTTCACCGATCCTTAGCAAGTCTGAATAAAATTCCATGGGAAATGAGGTTACATGTAGTATAGCACAAACAAGAAATATGACGTGGCATCCTTAAAAGCCGGAACAATGAGGGCGCTGTCAATGGAAACTTTTGTTACCTAGAATAACCCCCTACAAACCTCCATAGCAAGTTTGAATAAAATCCGACAAGAAATGTGGCTTATAGAGCATATACAAGAAATGTGACATGACCTCAAAGTCGGAACACTGAGGGCGCCTTCACCACAAACTGTTGTGACCTTCATGTAGAATGACCACCTATACACCTCCTTAGCAAGTCTGAGTAAAATCCGTTGAGTACCAATCAAGTTATTGCATAAATAAGCACTTTTGCAAATTTTGACATAATCAGGGTGACCTTTGGCCTTGTAAAACGTGAAACAGTGAGGGCAGCTTTATCAATAGGTATAGGTGTATAGATTTGACTATGATACATTTACATACCAAATTTGAAAAAAAAAAAAAATCGGTCAAGAAACAAGGCCAGCGTCGCACACACATGCAGACCCTGTTAAATTTACCTTTTCATGTATAAAGACGGAACAAGCGAGGGCGCCATCACCAAAAACAATAGGCGTCTTCGTTTTACCATAATACACCTTCATGCCAAATTTGAAGATGATCTAAGAAGAACTGCAGCCAGTAGAGCGCTCACAAGAAAATCTCTGCGGCGGACGCGGACGCGGCGGACGCGGCGGCGCAAAGAGGCCAAATCCATAGTATCCTCCGAACTCTGTTCGGGGGATACAATAAATTTGAATCTTGAATCTTGAATCTTGAATTGACTTTTTCTTGCCTTAACAGGCAGCGGTACTTGTCAGGTACGTATCATGGCCGGCGCCACGTTTTCAAAAGTGTGTGTGTTGTGTGTGTGGGAGGGGGGGGGGGGGTGACTACTTCCTGGTTTCACCAGCTAACAAGCAAAAAAAAAACAACAACAACAACGAAGGGGGGGGGGGGGATCCTTCAGCGCAACTTTATGTGGTGGCCCTTCCGGGATTCTTCGCAGTTGAAAAGAAAACATTCTATTTCTAGTGCCACTTCCGAGGTTAAAAAACAAAAACAAAAACAAAAGCAAAAACAAGTGCGGGGGGGGGGGGGGGCGGGCAAAGAAAGTCTTGACACGGTATGTATTCCTATGTATGATGCAACAAAAAAAAAAAAAGTGGAGGACCGAGTTTCGGGACATTGGATTTAACATTTGTTTGTCGATACTTACCTGAGCTCGATATCTTATTCGTGTTCCAGGCATTATCTTTACTTGTTGAATCCAGGGCGTCATTAGATATACTTAGTGTCTCCTGTTTGCATTACAATTTGCATTGGAAATGACTCTGTTAATCAAGGCGATTTCCTCAGAAAATTCGGCCCACGTGGTGAGTATGATATGCTCGATGCGGCTGGTATAACATGGTCGAGCATCCTTACTAATGCTACGTCAGACCTAGACATATTTGCATGCGCGCTTCAACCCATTTATATATAACCGATATCTTATATTTTCAGAAGCTATAAGTACACCATAATAAAGAAAAATCGATCACGAGATACCAATGTGATAGCACATATAGGCCTATACACATAAAAGCCAAAAGAAGTTAAAGAAGTGATAAAAACAACAACCCACACAGACACCGTTATAGGTATTAATCATTGCGTCTATACATATCTGTCTGCATGTACACACACACACACATACACACACTCTCTCTCTCTCTCTCTCTCTCTCACACACACACACACACACACACACACATGAACACACACATACACACACACACTCTCTCTCTCTCTCTCTCTCTCTCTCTCTCTCTCTCTCTCTCTCTCTCTCTCTCACGCATAAACACACACACTCACAAGCATGTATTTGATATACCATGTGAGGAAGTGTAAACGGAAGTTGGTAATCTCACTAGTTACCATAGGCTGGTGACCGGAGCAGTTTAAACTCAAGGTGTAAAATGGGGCAAGGCTCTGAAGTAGAGTGTAAGAAGTTATGTAGGACTAAATCGTTGATGACCCTGTATCACAGCGCGTTTGAGCAGATCTAGGGCACGAGTGAGGATGGTCAAACGCAATCCGTAACCATTTTCATTTGTTCAGCTTGTCTGCACACAGCGTGGTAAAAAGCTCCCCCAAACTCTGCCAAATGTCACAGTTGCTCGAGGTTATCTTGTTCAATTGGCTTTTGTTTACCATACATCCTGTCCCCTGTCCTCTCTTTATTTCTCTTTTTCCTCGAAGATGCATGTCTTTTTGCTGCCTGGTTCAATACAGTTTGAAGAATTGCTTTGACGTCATAATCAATGTATGCATTGGCACCAATCGTGACCTTCAATAAAATGCTATAGTGAGAAAGGAAATACCAATGCGATTTGGAACACAACAATCGCTTTGGAGAAGATTACAAGTTAATGGGATGGTATAATTTTGGTTGAGATGGGGATTTAGGTTGTAACTTTTTGAGAGATGATTAGAAACCACTGACATGAAATGGTAAAGAGCATACAGGTGTAAGAGGTATTGAAAGTTTATTTGATGAAAATCGGCTTTAAAATAGCTGAGAATAGATATACATGAAAAAAAATATTTTTAAAGGTGGGACCCACCTTTTATTACAACCACTTTGATTTACCTTTAAAAAAAAAAATCTTCATCCAGTCACAACAAAAACTATGCCATCCATTTAAAGGAACAACAACTATCCATATATATATATATTTTTTTTTTTGGGGGGGGGGGTGAACAGGATAATAATCCAGAGTACAGAATTGCTACCGATTATAAAAAATTTTATGCGCTATAGCTCGTGGGAATAGAATTGCTGGAAAGTTACAGCATTTTCAATCATTTTTGTCACTTTAGAGTGTCAGTGGCCCATCTATATCCCGCCGCGGCGGGCAGATCTTGAGAGTAACCCAAGCAGAACTGACGAATCTCCGAGGGGTATCCAATTGTCACGCTTTGTGCACGTGCACGCCTTGGCCCCACATTGCGATTCCTATTCTCACCATTCTTCCCTGCCTTCTGCATCCGAAAAATGTAAGATCAGCACGTTTGGGGCAATCTCAAATGATACAGGCATTCAGTTTCCTACGTCCCCTATAACCAGAAATTTAAAGGAACCATTCAAATTCCGTCCAGTGTTGTATTGACAGGGATAAATTGCCATGCTGACTCTTTTATTGTTTGCCATTTTTTTTTCATTGTAGAAAACATGGACCGACATTCCCTCTGGCTGCGAAACGTGATGTAAGTTATACTCCGACGTCTTGCTTGAAGTCAGATTACCGCAACAGTTCGCCAAGTTGACATTTTCATTTCTTCAGTTTCTATTTTTCGTGTGTGTGTGTGTGTATGTGTGTGTGTGTGTGTGTGTTTTGTTTTGTTTTACCTTGAGGTCCTGTTACTTAGTTCAGAGCGTGGAAGTCTGTGTCAACGTGATTCATTTATGCTGATTGCCTTTGACAACGAGTGAAGATAATACTGAGGACTCTTTTTATTTGCATATGCCCGACTCAGTGATATCGATATTGATGGGTGGCTAATGGTCAGAGACCTCTCAGGGTACCTTTAGAGAGGAGCGGAAGGGGGGGGGGGGGAGGACATAGCCAGTGGTAATATGATGACAGGTATAGATTGCATGTATATAATAACACTTTCTTATTATCTTGTTTTGATTAGCAAAATCAAGGTTCATAATAGCAACTACGTGACTGGTACTGCTCAAATCAGAGAAATCCTTTAAAAAAAGATGTGTTCTTCTGATAAGGTCAATGTCTTCTTTATTTGTATCCTATATCAGAGCTCCACACTAAATTTCATTTTTGGTGGCACAAAGGCAAACATCCGACCTTTTTTGGTGGCCCGATTGGGCCACCAAATTCTTCATTTCTGAAATTTTGGTAGCCCGACGTGCGTTTTTGGTGGCCCCGGGCCACCGGGCCACCGTTAGTGTCGAGCCCTGCCTATGTTCCTGTCTTTATTCATTGTTATATTTGTATACAGTTATGTTTCAATGCATATCGAAATGCTGTAAGAAAATCAAAAAGTATTGCATGTGAAATAGCATATCATTCATTGATGTATATCCTAATTAATATTGATGATGATGATAATGATAATGATGATGATAATAATAATGATAGCAATAATTATAATGATATTAATAATAATAACTAGAAATGCACTCTGAGAGCGCAGACCTCCGCCAAGCAGCTATACTTACCACCGATGATCTTGCTCTTCCCAAAGAGATTTTTCTCCTCTCCACCACTGGGGAAAAGCTCTTTGGGCTCTTCCATAGAGATCAGTGATTTCCACACCCATATATATACATGCTGAAAAATCGCCCAAATTCCCAATATAGAAGCCTTTGTTACATAAACCCTCAGCTGCGCCGCGCGCCGCAGTGAAGCACTCACTTTAGTGCGAGTATGAAAACCTCAAAAAATGCGCAGCTTGAACTCCCCCCAAGTTCATTGACCCTACCTGCCAAAATATCAAAAATCCTTCATAAAAAATTCCCCCAAAATTCTCAGATCACTACCAAAATTTAATCATCTGTTACTTGTGTCATTCTCAACATTTCCTGTAAGTTTTATCCAAATCCGTTAACTACTTTTTGAGTTGTTGTTTTTTTTTTGCACACGGACAAACAAACAAACAAACAAACAAACAAACAAACCAACGGTAACGAAAGCATAACCTCCTCCCTTGGCGGAGGTAATGATAATAATGATTGGGGAATGATAATAGCAAGAATAGGAAAATTTATAACAATAGGATGTCACTGTTTGTATGGACGAAAATTAATTATGTCCCCTTGTTAACTCTCTACACTAAGCTTGTACAAGTCACTCGCCCGCAATGGAAGCATGTTGCACATTTTGTGTTACTCACACGATGGCATCTCGAAAATTCCTAAATCTTAGCTTTTATCATTATACTCTACTCTGCTCATAACATCTGGACAGGTGCACAATGATCCCTTCATATTCTCGCTGTATCTGTGGGGCAGATTGTCTTCGCGCCAAAAATCACCCGTATACCCCGCAGCAGATCTACGAAGTTGGACAATGCCCATCCAAAATATTTTCTTGCCTATATTGATCGTCCCCCTCTCTCTCTCTGTATTATATACTGTATATATGTCTGTCTATCTATAGATCGATCTAGTTATCTCTCTCTCACACGCAACTTATATACTCAACTTATATACTCAACTTACTTATGATAATGAGAATTGTGGTATTAGAAATCATAATTGCAATAAGAGATTGTGATTGTTTTGTAATAGGGGTTGAAATTGTGTAATAATTCAGATGGATATGTTTTATTTTTTGTTGTTGTTCTATGTGTGTGTGTGTGTGTGTTGTTGTTGTTTTTATTTTGTTTTTTACTATCTTTTAGTGTATTCATGGTCCTTTGTGTACAATGTCGACAATTCATCCTGCGGTCTGCGATGGGTATTGCTTTACAAAAGACCTTTTCAATTTGATTTAATTCAATTCAATTCAATTCAATTCAATTCAATTCAATTCAATTCAATTCAATTCATTGCGGCAAGAGAATCGTGTATATATATGTATATATATATATATATATATATATATATATACATGTATATGTACCGTGGTGAACCTTGATTACTTACATATCTCGACAGATTCCACATGAAAGTACTGCTATAATTTGATTTCTGTGATGTGGAAGCTAACGATCTGCCCGGTTTGAAGGGTGTGAAAATGACATAATAGTCATCTCCGGAATAATGCTGGCAAAGAGCGCTTTCATTCTCCTGAACAGCCACTCCAGAACGTGATACGCTGTGTTATTTGCAGTCTCATTCTTAAGATGCACATGTTGTATAACCAAACAGAACACACACATGCACACACACACACACACACACAAACACACACACAGATATATATATATGAGTTTGTTTGCAAAACCGATAAGTCCATATTTGCCAAATGGAGATATTTGCGATTAAAGGTCAAGAAAAATAAGGAGAATAAAAAGAAATTTGTTTTGCTTCTTTTGACCATAACTTCAAAAATGTACCTTTATATGTAGTGACCAATATATCCTTTAAAAGGTATTATTTTGTACTTTATGACAGAGATCTTACTTCAAAATCTTCAAAAATGGACTTATCGGTTTTTGCAAACAAACTCTTTATACAGTGTATGTATATATGACAAATTAAGGTGAGCGCAGACCTGTTTTGGTTGTCTTACTTCTGTCGTTCTAGACGTGTAAGCTAAGTCATTTCACTCCATCATCCCTCATTTCTTAGTGTTTGCAGAAACGGTTCTTTAATAAACTCTTTAACTTAATATCCCCCCCCCCCTCTTTTTGCACTCTAAAGAGTTATCGCTCAAAATGACCAAATATATAACTGAGAATTTTTGGATAGGGAGTATCTGCATTTTGTTTGGACACACACACACACACTAATACTCTGGCCACAAAGAACCAAAGATTGGGAAACTTTTTTCCCACTTATATTATTGCTTATTGCAGGATGGTATTCTTTTCTTCTTCTTTTTTTTCGTTTCTCGTCGCTTTTTCAGAATAATGAATAGCAGGACTTATTTGATATGATATTGTTATACTTTGGTTATGCAGGGTAAAAAAACAAAAAAAAAAACTAATTTCCAATTGAGGAAATATGTAACATGGATTTCTATAACAGATTTTGATGGGTGGAAACATTGCTTCGGTTGCTCATACCGCTCAACGTTGATATATATAATATTATACATATTTGTATCCCTATCAGAACCTTAGATCAAAGATGTAAATGCTAAAGTGAAAGAGTAGGGAGAGGGAGAGAGAGAGAGAAAGATAGAGAAAATGAGAGAGTTTGCGTTTTTTGCTCGATAAGAAACAAAGAGAGCTTGTATTATACAAGTCCTTCTTCAACAGGAGTATTTGTAAGTGCCTACCAGTCACACATGCACGTTATACTCTGAGCAACATTGAGCGTGGCGTCCATTTGCGTACTTGTGTCGCTGTCACCACCGAACGTGCTTTGAAACATAATCCTTGGGATGCCATGGCGATGACAACTAAATTGAGAGATGACTGACAAAATCTGCTAGTCTGTTCTCCAGAGAATTCCATAGGGAGAGGATAAAACAATACATGCTTGGCTTTATTAATGCCTCAATTCATTCAAATGCTTCTTCATTGCGATGTAATTTCATGCCCACCTGCACCGTGAAAAGCGGAATTGATAGACGTAGAATTGTAAAAGAAGAAGACATTTATGTTAAAGATATTGTCGATGGATTTACTCTACTCCAACGGTATATATACAGATGCATTTACTAAGGAAAATTGGAAATGGCAGAAAAAACACGTAAGAAGAAAGACCGCGGGCACTTGGGTGTTGATGAAGGATGGGCTCTTGTCAAACCACGATTGATAGTCGAGGTCTTCCCTTTTAATGGACTTTCCAACAAACAAAATGCTGGGAAAAGGTTTTTACGATTTACGTTTTACGGTATCATAGTGGCACGACACAACAACAACACCTATAGCAAAACAGCACTGGCCGGAGTGTATCTTGACTTGGGAGAGACTTATTTTATTTACTGCATATCTTATTGAGTGTCATTATTGTGGATATTAATCCATGTAGATGTGAATTCCTGATTATTTTCTGTCTACCTACAAAAACACTTGTTTAAGTATTATACTCCTTATATTATATCTGTCATGATTGTGTGTGTTTATACTGTGTATGTCAATGTATAAATTTGCATGAATTAGGTATGAGATTGTACATGTGGGTGTGTGCGTTTTATCCAATCCTTTGGGTCGGGTAGTTTAATTTGCTTGTCAAATTGACGTGAATGTTATGCAGTATCCATTAATAAAATAGACTTCATCTGAAATCTTTTGCGTTTCCTCTCTCTCCCTCGACAAGTAGTGTCCATCCTTAATCAACACGTAAGTGTGCTCATTCTTTCTTCTACACGTGTTTGTCTGCCCTTTCCAATATTCTTCAGTAAATGCATCAATCATCTTAAATACGAATGCTGCAAGCATAATGGAGCATGACGAAAAAGCAATACCACGCGATTCTGGTTGCATCGGACCAGGGGACACGCGATTGAGGGTCCGTTCCCCTGTCCATGGGACACAACATCAGTTCTTGAAAGATAACCTTTCCATATCTCTATCTCTCTCTGTCTCTGTCTCTCTCTCTCTCTCTCTCTCTCTCTCTCTTAAAATGATGGTATAGTATTGGTTGAGATGAGGATTTTTGCGACATACTAAGAAATATTTTTTTTGAAATTTTAAAGAGCATACAATTCTAAGAGAATTTCAAAGTTTATTTGATGAAAAGCAGTTTTGAAATAACTGGGATATCAAAAAAAAAAATAACAAAGCAATCCTAATAAAAGGTGATTCCACCGTTTATTATAACAGCTTTGTTTTGGATATCTCAGCCATTTCGAAACCAGCTTTCATCAAATAAACTTTGAATTCCTCTTAGAATTGCACGCTCTTACAACTTCGTAAGAGGTTTCTCATTAGTCAAAAAAAAATAAAAAAATTAAAACCTGAAGCCCTATCTCTGCCAAAACTATACCATCCCTTTAAGGTTGCATATTCAAGCAAGGGTCTGTCTGGGATAGACTAGCTGAAATGGTTTGGGTTCCTACATTTGGATGAAATTACGGATGAGCTCTCTCCACTACGTATTATGAATGACTACTGCCGCTAAAGAGAACATGAGAGGAGTGTCACCGGAGAAAGAATATGAGAGTACAAAGGTGAAAAATATCGCTTTTATGCCCATCTTTTCACTGTGTCGAACATAGTCCCGAAGAAACAGGTATAGTATAGGTCCTATACATGCAAACGTCACATTGCAAATCAGTCCAAATGGAGTGAACGTTAAACTGCTTTTGGAATTTGGGATCATAAATACGTTTGTAGATTCTTATTATTTTTTTTCAATCTGTTTTATATCTGTGTGTATCTAACATTCCCAATTATAATATTCAATTTTCGTATACCACATAAAAACTAGTTCCACGTAATTACAAGCTCCTTACGCACTCTATATGTTACAGGACATAAAAATCGGCACATTTACTTGATATGCTAGAAGACGAAGAACAAGGAAATTTTCCATTGAACATCCTACACTTTCCTAATTCCATAAAAATAAGTAAATATGGAGAGAGAGAGACCCTTCACTTTACAATTCACTTGACGGAAATGACATAAATGTATGTACAAGTCTTCAAGAGAGTCTTTCAGTGATCGGTGATGACGATTGTTTGACTGTTTGACCGTGATCATGCATTGAGATTTAAATAAAAACAAAACACTTTGAGTGGGTATAACTAATCATGTAAGGGAACCATTTTTTTTTTTCAGGTTAGTAGTGACGTGTAGCATGTAGGGGAAAATTAGGGACTATAAGCATGAGGAATTTATCACCTCTGACGTTCTTCGTAAAAAAAAACAAACAAAAAACAAACAAAAAACAATTGTGTGCAATTTTAGGTGCCATGGGATAATGACTGTAACGTTTTACCACAGTCCCATTTGTCCCAAAAGTGGGGGCTTGTCCGGGCAGACACTGGGGTCATTGGCTTCATGTGTAAAGTTTGTATAGTGCAAACTTCATTGCCCTACCATGGAGTATGGTGTGTTGTGGTAATTTTTCGAAGCCACAACCTTCAGTCTCATAACTTGTTAACTTTAACTTACAGACTCAATTTGAACTTTTCAGGGATACAAAATAAAACGAAAGGTTTTGCAACATAGTCTCGTGTCGGTGGTGAGAATTGTGTAATATTTGCATTAAATGGATCGACTTTTTGATTTTGTGAGCTTTAAACTTGACTGATCAGTGTAATCCTCTACACACTCTTCTGTGTGTGTATAATTTTATACATGCCATATTATTCTGGTGTATTTGCAGCTTCGTGATTTTCTTGGAAAGACGAACCTCATTTTAGTTGTGCCAGTTAAAGCCAAACAGTCAACATTTTGCAATGTGGTTTCTTAGAATGTGCATATGATTGTCTTATCCTTGTTCTGAAAATATGATTACAGTAAAATGTTAAGGTTTTGTGTCTTTTTTTCTTACTTGTACAAGTTTGCTTCGGTTTTGATTGGCATGCATGCTTTTTATCATTCCTTAACTTGGCATATTGCGATTTGAAGGAAAAACAAGAAGTTTTTTTTTTTCCCACAGGTTTAGTACATTTCTTTATCATCAGTCAACAATTCCGAATTGTTCTCTTAGGAATTGTGGTGAAGACTCACTGTTCACACTTCATCAACTTTACAGAGGGATAAAGAGGAATGTGTCGAAACTTAACAATTTGAAGTGACATTAGTGCATTTTGTCCCCACGTTTGCTTCTGCCGACAATTCTATTGGTTTTGCTGTTTGATTGCTTCTCGATGGGATTTCATGGCGAGAAATTTGATTCCACTGTGACGTACGTTTTCCACCCCTCTACAGAAATACCAGATGAGGTTCGCAAACAAACTGCAATTTCCCTGATGTTTCCTTCACGCCTTGGTGGGAACATGACTTCCTTGCCGAAGGAGAAAGATGAAAACTACAAGATTTCAGATGAAAGATTTAGATATTGAATAATCCCTCGCATTCGAAACTCCTGAGGCACAACACCATAGTGGGAAGTTTGGAAACGAAGGTCCCAGTTAAAGTTTGAATATGTCAATTTAACGTTCCGATTAAAAAAACAAACAAACAAACAAACTTATAGTGTCCGTTCAAATTGCATTGTCCCACTTTTAAGGGTTTGCATGATGTAGGGGTTTGTTTACTTCACTTTTATAAATCACAGCTGAAAAACAAAAGTGAAACATATTTTGCAAAGTGTATGACTTAAATTTGCTTTGCAACTTTGTCTGAATAGAATATCAGGTCGTGATTTCGTTTGACACATTATTGTAGATTTATGGAAACGTTAGTAGGGTCTGCTATGATACCACTAAAACACAAACACGGATTTAAATATCATTTTTTATATTACCATCATAACCTCCGCCAAGGAAGGAGATTATGTTTTTATCGGCGTTTGTTTTTTAGTTTGTTTGTCTGTGTGCATGAATACTCAAAAAGCTGTGAACGGATTTGAATGAAACTTCCAGGGAAAGTTGATAATGACACAAGGACAGATGATTAAATTATGGTAATGATCCGGGAATTTTTATGGCTTTTGGCAGAGTTTGGAAGTTAAAGCTGCGCGTATGTGAGGTTTACATGCGCGCTCTTAGCGCGTAGCTGGAAGCTGATGACGTAAAAAAAGGGGGGCTTTTAGTTGGGAAATAGGGCGATTTTCAGCATGCACGTATGGGTAGAAATGAGCTGACGTGCGAAGGACTGAGCTCTCCGAGTGTTTTTCTAGTTATCATTGCCATAAATATGATCTTTAAAAGTTACCTGTATCATTCCTGCTGTATTATGTATTAAAGGCCTCCGACATTAAGGGCACCCTTCCTATAGATCGAAGGTACTAATTACGGCATTTGGACAGATGCACCACGATTTATTTGACATACATGAGGTAACAACAGCACGCTTGAAAATGTTGTCGTTATTGCTTTCTCAGTCGTAAATACAGGAGTAGTGGTATCTATGTCTTTACAGGGTAACTATAGACCTATATTGCCGTGCGCGAAAACAAAAAACATGACATCACTATCTAGGAAAAGGAAGAAGAGGAAATATAGCATAGAAAAGCCAAAAAGTATTGAACATTGTCATACCTACCGTCCGTTCAAAGTTGTTTACCATGAACGCGGAAGGCAAAAATTAGCTTATATAGTTCGTCAGCAAAATCGCGTTTTGATTCGCCTAGATGTCCCAAAAGTAAAAATATGGGCCTTGGACATTTCGACAAAGAAAACGAATAGTGATCGCCTCCGAACACTCACATAATCAGCGTCCATCTCGTCGAAAGACTGGGGAAATAGGGAATGCAAACCGAAACGATAATTGCCATGGCCTCCAACAATATTTGATTTTAACGGCTCTTATGTGAGTAGTTTAAACTTGGCAGAAATGCGCCAAGAGGTTTGATCGTTCCCTTAACGGAAATCTGCAAATTCTCTCAGTGACATCCATCGTTTCCTTTGTTGTATTTGTTTTGTTGGATATGATACTCACAAATGCATCGCAAACAATATGCCAGTATCGTTTTACCACTGCAATCTCGTATTTTGTTTGCCGGAGCGTATGAATGTCAGTTTATTTGCGTGCGTATTTCCTTGCACCTTTATCATAGATACCGCCTTCCGCGATGTGATCAAAAAAAAAAAAAAATAATAATGACGGATGTATACGCAGCAAATAATGTCTAGAAAACAGAATGTCTCCCCTTCTTCAAAATCTGTTTCATTTGGACCTTTCTTACTTTTTTTGTGTAAAAAAAAAATGTTTTTTTTTTTGTTTTGTTTTGTTTTGTTTTGTTTTGTTTTTTTGTCATTCGAGCTCTGTAAATCTTCACCGGCCTTCGAAGGGACAAGCCAGCTTCTCCAATGCCCACAGGAAGTGTAGTTGACCCAAATTCTTCAGCTTCCACATTACGATTACGTTGAAGATTACCACAGTGTCTGTTATTTCAGGCAGCATCCACTCGCCTATACAGAAGGAAAGCAGTTTTCCAGGAACGTAGCAACAGAAGAGTACACCTCAAACTCAACAGAGATTAATGCTCCGGAGCAAATCCTTGGTAGGGTAAATCAGGGTTGTTAGTTTGATGACGTAGAAATCGTTTAGGGGCAAAGAAGAGTGGGAGGAGGGGGAAGGAGAATGTCATACGCGTGACTTCAAAAATAAAAGTCGGACCGACACTAATCAGCGTTGGAGTTTTCAGGCTCAATATCACGTCTTCATGTCAACACCTGCTTATACGTATACAGTACTCTCCGCATAATCGAGTAGGCTCGGGCAGAGCGTTTCTTACCCGATTAAGCGGAGTACTCGACTTAACAGAAGAACACGTCTCATCCACAATTAACACACACAATGTGTATTTACATGCATTGTACACTGCACCAAACACCTATACTGTATGTATAACACGCGTGCTTTATACTATACCTTACACTTGCTCAGTCACGAGCAATAATTTAGACTCTTTTTTACGGACAAATATGTCTTGAGAAAACTTTGTCGTTTGACTATAGACTCCTCGCTAACACGCAGGCGTTTTCCGAAATGAATATTTCTCTTTGCGTGCACTAGTCACGTAGGTTACTTTTCGAGAAGTGACTATGGAAAAGCAAAATTATGGAGCTGGTGCGTGGCCTGATTTTCGTTGCAAACTTCGCGTATTGTGAGTGTTGTTGAAGAGCAAGGGTACTAGGAGCGCAAATGTGTTCAACTCCTGTTTGTCTATGCAATTGTGAGAGCCAGCTACTTTATTGTGTAATGTTCGTTTGCGTGTAGCAAGTCGGTACGTGTACATGGCGTTTTCAAGTTTAATCACTCCCCAAATGATCGGTCTTCCTTGCAAATTAAGCAGAGAATGCGATTAGCTGTGGAAAACATGACAAGCATGATTTCTTAAAGTGTTATATCTGCCATAAAATGAGGGTACGAATTAGATAACAAGAAAATTATTTACCCATTTATGCGGAGAGGTAATTTCAATGTGCATTGGAACTGACTCTGACATTACTACCCAATTAAACCGAGTACCCGTTTAAGCAATACCCGATTACGCGGGGAGTACTGTGTTGTTTTAGAAGAACGTTTGTGCTTTCTACGAAAATCACGCGTGATTTCTACGAACTTAATCGAAAGCAAGCTGTAAAGTGGGTACACCTCGCTTGAAATACATCACACTGTCAATTGTTCACTAAACAGTATTGATCTGTAGAAATGCAGACGTATTCAACTCAGTTAAGCAATGTTGTCCAAACGGTGTAGGTGTTTTGTTTACGAAAATAGTCGGGATACGGCAGGAACAGTGCGAACAGATTGATTGCAAAAATCGAAACAATGCTACCTCGCGACTTCTATACGTTTTATTTCTTATTCTTTCAAAGCAAAAATCAAAAAGCTTGAGGGCACTGATTCACCCCTTTTTCATTAATGGCAGAATGTCTTGCAAGTAAGAAAATGTGGCAAAATGGGTTTATGGTGAGAGTTTCTCCAATAATAATATGCCTGTAATATATCCACTTGATATGTGTAAGTAGTGTTTGTTTACTTCCTTGCTTTTTGTTGTTACTGCTGTTGTTCTGAGGCGCCACAGATCTCGTTGGTTTCCCATAATTAAAAGGATGGATGGTGTCAAGTTAGTGCAATTCCGTGGACTAGTGTGAGAGACAATTTCAAAGACAATTTGTGCGGATGACTGCATGTGATGTGTATACACAATACAGAATGCGATAGAGAGCTTCAGAGGACACACAACTGGATTGTATGAAAAGCAGTGGCGTATCTAGGGGGGGGGGGCAAGGGGGGAACGTGCCCCGGGCGCCACTCTTTGGGGGCGCAAAAAACGAAAAAAAAAAACGAAGAAGAAGAAGAAAAAAAGAAAAAAAAACGAAGAAGAAGAAGAAAAAAAAAGAAAAGAAAAGGAGAAGAAGAAGAAGGAAAAAAAAAAACTCGCCCGGAAGGGGGGAGGGAGAATGGTGGGGGGGGGGGGCAGAAAACCAAATCAAACAAGATAAAAACAAAACATGATGATGACGCGGACAAAATGACAATGTTTATTGTGTTCACACAAAAATTCCATGTTCTGTGAGCTGAAATACAAAAATTTTCGGCTCGCTCGCTACGCTCGCTCGCCAAAATTTATATAAAAAAGAAGGTAAGAACAAAGCGTGATGATGACAAAATGACAGTGTCTATTGTGTTCACACATGTAATTTTATATTTAGCAGGCAAAATGTTTCACGGAGCAGCGGCTGCAATTTCGTTCTGAAGCGATCGCCAATTGGATCAAAAGAAGGCGCCAACGGTTACGAACATACGGGGGGGGGGGGGGGGGGCAAAAAACCCCGAATCAAACAAGATAACAACAAAACGTAATGATGACGCGGAAATATACAAATTTCGGCTCACTCGCTCGTACTAATTTAGAGTATTTTTTTCAAGTCCTCATTTTGTTGGTATAAATCGTTATCTATAAGGCCGTCACTACATCTTGATTAGAATTGTAAAATTTAATAAGCAAAAAATGACAAGAGTTTCATGATTTGTAAGCTGAAATACAAAAATTTTCGGCTCGCTCGCTGCGCTCGCTCGCCAAAATTTGTAAAAAAAAAAAGAGAAGAAGATAAGAACAAAACGTGACGATGACGCGGACAAAATGATAATGTCTATTGTGTTCACTCATGTCATTTTATATTTAGCAGGAAAAATGTTACACGGAGCAGCGACTGCAATTTCATTCGTTCTGAAGCGATCGCCGATTGGATCAAAAGAGGACGCCAACGGTTTCGAACATACGGGGGAGGGGGGCGCAAAAAAAAATTAAAAAAAGATAACAAAAAAACGTAATGATGACGCAGAAATATACAAATTTCGGCTCACTCGCTCGTACTAATTTAGAGTATTTTTTCAAGTCCTCAGTTTGTTGGTATAAATCGTTATCTATAAGGTCGTCACTATAATTGTAAGATTTAATAAGCAAAAAATGACAAGAATTCCATGTTTTGTAAGCTGAAATACAAAAATTTTCGGCTCGCTCGCTGCGCTCGCTCACCAAAATTTATATAAAAAAAGATAAGAACAATACGTGATGATGACGAGGACATATACAAATTTCAGCTCACTCGCGGGCACTAATTTAGAGTATCTTTTAAAGTCCTCAGTTTATTGGTATAAATCGTTATCTATAAGGCCGTCACTATACCTTGATTAGAATTGTAAGATTTGGTAAGCAAAAAATGACAAGAATTCCATGTTTTGTAAGCTGAAATACAAAAATTTTCGGCTCGCTCGCTGCGCTCGCTCGCCAAAATCTATCAAAATTCATTACATTTAAATCACCCTCAAAAGATCCCTTTAAGTGCTTGAAAAAGCATATGTGGACTTTGTTTAAAGTCCCTACAGGGATCAGGTGTTGGGGTTGAACACATTTCAGAAATTAGGGGCGCAATTTTCGTGCTTGCCCCGGGCGCCGTTTTTCCTAGATACGCCACTGAGTTATGAATTTTTTAAAGTTTCAGTGTCGCCATCGCTGCATAAAAAGACTACAACAGTTTAGGACATTACCGCAGGACCACGATATTAAAGGGATCGTATAGTTTTGGTTGAGACCTAACTTCAGGCTTCTAATCCTTTTTGGTGAGATAATTAGAAACCTCTTTTGAAATATGGATGAACATGTATTTCCAAGAGGGATTCTACGTCTATTTGATGAAAATTGGTTTGAAATGGCTGAGATATCCAAAACAGAGCAGTACTAATAAAAGGTGGGACCCATCTTTTATTACAATTGCTGTGTTTGACTTTGTTTTTAGATTCGTCAGCCATTGCAAAGCCGATTTTCATCTGAAAAACTTTGGATTCTTCTCAGGATGGTATGAGCTGTATTATTTCATAAGCGGTTCCTTGGCATCTTGCAAAAAGTTAAATGCTAAAACCTCATCGCCACCAATACTATACTACGCCTTTAAAGAAAATATAAAGAGAATTCCACAATTTTTTTTTAATGAAAGGAACATCTCCCCTCGAATACTAACTTACATAATATTATGTCAAGAGTAATATTATTCCCCTGCTATTCCGAAAGATGAAAGTCAAGCGCTCGTTTATTTTGCAAGAAATATGAAAATATTGTTAATTCTACTTATACTATTCTCTTCAAAGCTTTGTCCTGCAGTGACGTTTCAAACTGATGAAGTCTTCTTATCCTGTGATGGTGGCACTAAAACTTGTAAAACTCATAACTTTTGAACAGATTGTCCAATTTTCCTCAAAGTTTCACTGATGTATTCTCCTAATATTGTGGCTGCTTTCACTCAATCTGCACACATTTTGATGATAAATGTCGGTCTCATGATAAGGTACAAAATGTCGAAGTTTTTGTATTTTTTGTCATGAAAGATGGATCTCGCAAAATCCCAACTGGAAAGCGATACATGAAGTCGTCTCACAACTTTACCACCTGAAACCTGATAATTCCAGAACTTCAAGGAAAGTCTTAACGTCTTTGTGTGGCTTTTTCTTTACCTGTACTCTTTTATTCTAGAAAAAAAAAAGCATTAAAAGCTACATACAATTCTTTAGTGATTTTACTTACGTTCCTTGAAAGTTGTGTTATTACTGAACAAGATTGACTATTCTATCCTCAGCAGTTATCCCCTCAGGAGAACAACAACAACAACAATATATTTGTGAACAGTTCAGGTGAGGATTCTATGAAATAGTCTCAACTCAAGGGCACTTATTTCGACGACCGGGTTCCCAGAACAGTTTCATCAAAAACATGGTACATGAATATAAACGGTTTTGGCGTCTTGTACAATTAAGTTAATTTCGGTGTATATAAAGATGTCTGTGTGTGTTGGGGTATGTTGGTGGCGATGGTGATGGTGGTGGTAGTGGTGATGTTTGGGTGTGTGTGTGTGAGGGTGTGTATGTGCGTGTGTGCGTGTGTCTGTGTGTGTGTGTGTCTGTGTAAGGGGGGGGGGGGGCAGAAAGTAGATTGGAGCAAATGAGCTGTGAATCTCTCTTGAAGTCAGTAGGAGCTACCTCCCGGCTGATAGTGCCAGCAAGCATCTTATTCAATAATGCGAGCGCTGATTGAATAATTGACTAGCTACCACCGACCGGCCGTGGTATTTAGGGCAAGACGTTGGCATGGCTCGCTCCAGCTGCTGTCGGGGGAAGTTACCTGTTCTCATGAAAAATCTAAGTTGGTTTCTCGTCATAAAGTCATCGAAAAAGATGAGGTTGTTGTAACCCAACTCCGTTTCCCCCATCCCCGAATAGACGTTATTGATGACGCGCCCAAATTCAGTAGCAGCTGCAAGCAGCAAACGATGGAAAATCAACATGGCGGGTTTCACTCTAATTTTATCATCATCCCCCCAATTTGCAAACTGTAGCTTTGGGCCTGCGGAATTACAGCAGCAAAGAGCAAAATAGTTTCGAGGCTATTATACAGACGCCTTTCGACAATTAAACTGCCGTACATAACCGGGAAAAGTGGAACTCCTGCAAGCAACAGTTTGCTATTTTCCAAACTAATGACATCTACAACATGGAAGCGCTCGATCGCATCGATGTAGGTACATAACAGGCCTATATTTTATACATTGGCAAACGGAACTAACACACACCAAAATGCAGAAAAAGTTTTTTTTTTCTTTGTCATCCAGGTATACCGACTTCTCTGCCGTTAGTCCTACCCTTTGATATATAAATAGGAGGGAAGTTTTAACTTTGTTATTCATTTCAACAAATTCGATGAATTCTTACGAGTCCATGGATATATCTTCTCTTTGTCAATAAATCCTTTCAGTTTGGTTTTGTTAATAGACGTGTGAATAGCCGACAAAGAATGTCTCCGTTATCATCCAGGCACGCTCTGAAATGAGAGGTTTGTTCCTAAAGCGACCCGTGGCTTGCTTTGTTTCAACCACTGAATGTTGTTGACCTCATTAAGCGTGATGTAGTTATGCCATGTAGATACCACTAAATACTATGGACTTAGCGAAATAATAAAAACTTTTTTCCGTTCTCTCAAACTTGATATTACCACCATATTCTACAGACGCCATGCTGCTTAAGTCACTGATACGAATTGAATTGAATTGAATTGAATTGAATTGAATTGAATTGAATTGAATTGAATTGAATTGAATTGAATTGAAAGAAAGTGAATTAGACTGAATCAGTTTGTTTTGCGTGGTAAATAAGGAAACAATGTGTACTCGTAAGCAAGCAACAATGGCACCACCGGTTTCAAAAGTTTGCTTCGAATAATTAGGCAAAGCTGATAAAGTGCCTTGCCTAAGGGCACAACAACGTAGCCAGGGGTCTCGAACCAGGGACCTCGTGATTAACAGTCTGTTGTTGCATCCACTAAGCCGCAGCAATTTCTCTGAAGTCTGGACAAAACATTGTCATACATTGTGGAGAAGCCTTCCACTCTGTAACTTTTGTGCATCAATGTGATTAAAGCCCTTTGGCGGGCACTTTGCGATTAAAACATCAAGAAAAGCGTGCTTCGAAACGGAATTATCCCTTTGTTATGGCTGCATCACTCATGAAATTACACCGTATTTATCAGCCGCGAAGACGCTATTGGCGATATCTTCTATTACAAATCGATTTTAGTACAATTTAAATTCGCAAGGAAAAACTCGATTCCTCCCCTGTCGCACACACACATACTGTCCCTCTCTCTCTCTCCCTCTCTCTCTCTCTCTCTCTCTCTCTCTCTCTATATATATATATATATATATATATATATAGAGAGAGAGAGAGAGAGAGAGAGAGAGAGAGAGAGCTCTAAGAGAGTGAGAGGGGGAGAGAGAGAGAGAGAGAGAGCTGTGTGTGTGTGCATGTACTTATACAATGCCATATTCATCATAATCCTATGAAAACTTATTCGAAACAAAAGTGCAGGAATGTCATTGGAGTGAAAGAGGACACGTTCAGACGGTGATCCTTAACCTCGAGGGTAGCTATCTTCAAAGGATAAGCTCACAGTTAATCACCGAGTAGACGCATTAGTTGATTATGGTTGATAGGTAACTAGAAGTTAACTCGAAGATAGCTACCCACGAGATATCTCCGGGTTGGCACTGAATCAACGAGCCGCTGGGGTTCCTACTCGTAGTTCAGCATCGTGTTGATAGAACTTGATAGAAACCTGTGAATAAGCGTAGTTATAAAGGGAGGGGGGGGGGGGCAGTGGGCCTAAACGAGTATCCTCGCGGATAGCTACCTCCGAGGATAAGCTTCGTCGTGTAAACGCTTACCCTCGAAGATAGCTATCCTCGAATTTGAGGATCACCGTCTGAATGTATTTACTACGGATACCCAAGTCACATTCATGCGTCCAGCTACGCTAAATGACTGAGTTGACTTTGACTTTCTAGTGGCATCATACAGAGGGGAAATTTAAAGAAGACTGATCTCAATAAAAAGCGAGCATCGAAACACAAGAGCAAAAAAAAAAACAACAACAACAACAAACAAACAAAACACGAACCATTGGAGAAGAAAACAAATTCACGCAAATCTGCAAGAGGAGGTCAGAGATGAATCATTGCAGCAGAAGATACCACAAACATCACAGGTTCACGTAGAGACACCAAAAAGTGACGTTATTGCCCTGAAAATGTCAAACAGCAAGACTGTCAAACGCAAGAAATAAAGGGCTCGAGAATAATTGATGACTTACCTGCTGTCAGAATCCTGATTAGAATTGTCCTTTGCCAGCGACACAACACGAAGGGAACGATTCTCAAAATCAGTTCATTTGCCTCTGGTAAGAAAAAAAAAACACACACACACACGCAAAAGACAAAGGATTATCTTCCAAAACGCCGAATCATGAAAATATCATTCAGCATGAAAATATCATTCAGCAAAGTCATGAAAATATCATTCAGCAACCGCTCGGGCAGAATCCAACCAATCCATGGGAAAAGAGCGTCGCAGCCGTGAAATGGTGTTCGTGGGCATTACCAATTTCTGTCTGTGAGTGGGAGTAGAATTACGAGGCGCCCGTGCTTACTGTCAGATGGACGGGGGCTCGTCCAAACACCGTGGCTGCGTTCTGCACAGACGCAGCCAACAGAGCTGCGTCTGCCATGCAGAGCGTTGAGGCTCGCCTCCAAAGCCCTGAGCACTTCTCACCTAAACAAAATTATTATTCAGATGCCTTACTCTCTTGTGACGTGACAGAGAGTATAGGAGAGGAGGGACAGCCAGTGGACAGGATAGATTATTTATTTATTCATTTATTTATTCTGTACAACAGTTCAAGTTCGAGTTCAAGTACAATGTTACAATCCATAACAATATATTACATGCAATACAATACACAATACGAAAAGTTAAAACGGCAACCAAAATATGAATTTGAATATGATATAAGATGAATTAAATGTATAGGGCTAACAATGTAAAATCAAAGTACGTCTTACATTCAGAATAACAGTATAACCAGTAGAATATCACACATTATTGAAAAAAAAAATAGAAAGAGAGAGAAAAAAAGGATGAGTATTAAAAAAAAATAGAAAGAGAGAGAGAGAGAGAGGAACGGATGAGTATAGAAAAGAGAAAATATCAAAAGATGAGAGGAAGAGAGAATGAGACAGGAAGCTGGGAAGAGGAAAGATGTAAGGTGAAATGGAAGATAATCAGCCGAAGATAGAGATGAGAACCAGTGAAAGGATGCAAGAAAGAGAGATACAGACAGACAGACAGACAGAAAGACAGACAGACAGACAGACAGACAGTCAGGTAGAAACCAAAACCAAATTAACATTTACCCATACCGCTAATGAATGCAAATTGCTCCAGGTTCAGGGAAGGGCGTACAGCGAACTTTAAAAGCAGGGAGTGTTTTCGGACCGTTTTAGCTAGGTTACCGGAAAAAAAAAAAGGACCTAAAAAAATAAAAATGAGTGTTCAAACAAAAAGGAAAGTCATTTTGCTTTAAAAAAAAAAAACAACAACAACAACAACAATAACAACAACAACAAAACAGCCTTCCGTTCATTGATTTATTTCTTCCTTCTTGCCCGCGCTGAAAGACATCATACGATGTGTCGTTCCTTTACCTGCTTCTCAGGGTGCTTCTGACAATATTGTTGATGTTTTTCCTCCACAAAAATTAAAGACATGTCATTTCCTTTGTGTGTGAGTGTGTGTGTGTCTTTCCGGTAGATTTGGAAACAATAGGCCAATATTGCTGAATACAACAATATCTATTCTGTTCATAAATCTATGACTTATCGAATGCGACCTCACCACTGGACAAGAACTACTGAGCTGTAGAGCCCATTGGAAATACAAAACCAATATAATGGGCAATGACACGTTGAGCATTACACACAACAAAACAATATTACGATGGGTATAGCATGACATCATGTATAACATAACATAACATAACATAACATAACATAACATAACATAACATAACATAACATAACATAACATAACATAACATATCATAACATAACATAACATAACATAACATAATATAACATAACGTAACGTAACGTAACGTAACATCACATCACATAACGTAACGTCACGTCACGTCACAGCTGAAAAGAATAATGGCATAGCATTATGACATTGATGCATAAAAGAGCATGATGTTATTACATAACATTTGTAGTAACACGTAAAGTCGGGTATCATGACGCTATAAATGCATAACTATGTAGTATACGGAATTATCATACTGGCCATAAAGCAACATTACAATGAGGTTATGATCTGATGATTATTAATCAAGGGTAGAATTAGAGCAAGATATGTGGCTTAAAGTGTGTTTGTGTGAGAGATAAGGAGGGTAAGATAAAGAAAGATAAATGTAGAATTTGAGTGTAAGGCGCTTTATTATACGATAGGAATAATTGATTGATCTATTTTAGCTGCCAGCATCGAAATACTAGTAACGGATGTACCATGCGAAATCGCATATGTATACAGATTCCCAAATGTTGTTGTACTTTAATCTCCATAATTTTGCACAACATGTTTGCCAGAAGAGCGTTTTAATCACTCAGTGCGACGAACACTCACAATCCTGACGGATTTATTTCCCTACACCACCCATCCCTCCCCTCCTCCCCCCCCCCCCCATCTCTCTCTCTCTTCGCGCCGTAGCTGCATCCTCTTGACGCAGCGGCTACCTGTCAACAAGAAAAAAAAATGACAAAATAAAAATGTGTCGCATCTCTATGGCAACATGGAAGAGAAGGCAGAATGGAGTTCCGATCGGGTCGAAATTATGCATTCGAGCGAAAACGGAGCTTCCACACACCTCCGTGGTGAGAAGAGCGGCTACTGTATATTCACTCAGCGGCCGTTTGATGAAATGATATCACATTTCCTGGTCAGATATATATATCTATATGAAGAGTTTGTTTGCAAAAACCGATAAGTCTATTTTTGAAGATTTTGAAGTACGATCTCTGTCATAAAGTACAAAATAATACCTTTGAAATGATATATTGGTCACTACATAAAAAGGTATATTTTTAAAGTTACGGTCGAAAGAAGCAAAATTTTTCTTATTATTCTCTTTATTTTTGTTGACCTTTAATAGCAAATATCTCCATTTGTCAAATATGGACTTATCGGTTTTTGCAAACAAACTCTTCATATCTATCTATATATATCAAAAAGGACGTTACTTTGACCTATTTCGCTGAATCATCAGGTGAATTTTCCTCGATTTAAAGAGTTTGATTTTCTAACAACCCCACTTCCCCCCTCTCTATTATGTATGTATATATATATATATATATATATATATATATATATATATATATATATATATATATGTATATATATATCCCTTAACCATCTCTTCAACAAGCGTCGTGGTAGACCCCCTTGTTTTAATGTACTGTGTATTAGTGTTATGCATTATCAGTTTCCAACAGTCACGCATTGTGCTTGTTCTTGGCAATCGTTCTGTATGCGGAATTAAGATGTACAATATACAACGCATATTATGATAGTTACAGATGTATGATACAATGTAACGAAAATTGCTGAAATTGTGCAAAATGACAATAAATTATGTAATGTCATATACATACATGTTATATGTATATATATGTTTATATATATGTATATATTCATGTATATATATATATATATATATATATACACAATTTTAATGAAATTGCTGAAAATTGATGTAATTGTAAATCAACGCCATACAGAGCATAAATCAAATCAAATCAAATCAAAATCAATCAACTATAATCTTCACGAGTCGTGTTTGAAATAGATTAGACGTTTGTCCCAGAGACCCCGATTCATTTTGATCTCCTATAGACAGATGACAGGCTGAACCAAAGCCTATTGTTCCAATTTCCGCAAATCGCTCAACTCCTCATATTCATTTCTATTAATTAAATGCACCAGACTCCCTCTTTCTTCCCCCCCCCCCCTCTCTCTCTCTCTTTCTCCCCGTGGACCGAGTTACTATCCTATAGATAAGCGTGTGTCCACCACTTGCCATTGTGACAGTACTAATACACTCTACTGACCACAGATGAAGCACTATCCAAGAGTCGAAAATTATTTTGCAAGTATTGGAAGCACACGAAGCCTGCTTGGTGTTATTGTTGTTTTTTTCAAGGTTATGACTTTGGAGAAATACACGATGACATCAACAATGGAAGCTATGGATTAAATTTACTTTGTAAATCTTAAGATCTCAAGCCCGCTAATTCAGAAAACCTTATACGCAAAATTACTGGCGCATCAATCTTTTGCTAGCGTGGAAATCTGACAGCGAAATTTGAAGCATTTTTCTGGGCTTTTTCCCCCTTTAAGATTGTTCGCCGGTGTTCTCCAGCCCTGGTAGAAAGAGAAATCCCGCCAAATCCGTGGAGACGAACAAAAGGGGATCAGATAGCCTGCGTATTGCTAGGCACCGGGGGCAAATTTATAGAATTTTTACACAAACCATCGCTCATCATAGCAATCAGGATTCCGTGTTTTATTCTCATGCGGCCGAGACGTTGACAGTGCGAGTAATGAATGCATGTACGTATGACTGTGTGTATGTGCGTGTATGTACAGTGTATGTAATTGTGTGTGCATGTTTGTACATAGTGGTTATGTCAGAATCTGTTCACCCACACGCACACACACACATGATATAAACATAATTTTATAGGGGACACTGCAAGGAGAACCAGGGCACACTGTCTTCTAGCTCTTAAAAAAACGCACACACACACACACACACACACACACACAGCAAAACAAACAATATGACTTCAGACTGAGGAGTCATGCCAACATTCTTCCCATTGAACAAGTGGGAGAGAACAATTGATTTAATTTGATTTGATTTGATTCACTCATTTTCAACAAAGAATGCACTGGCACAAAACATATCGTGCAAAAAAAATGTATATATATATATATATATATATATATATATATATATATATATATATATATATATTATTATTATTATTATTATTATTATTATTATTATTATTATTATTATTATTATTATTATTATTATTATTATTATTATTATTATTATTATTATTATTATTATTATTATTATTAGACGGGGGATGGCGTTTATAACTTTAAGAGCTATTTATAACTTTAAGCACAGTAGAAAAGTTGTTACAATCATCCGTGCCGCCCGAATAATTGCTTCAGTTAAGCACCTCGGCACACCCTTGGTTGTTGCTGTCTTCATGAAATATTAAGTCCAAAGATACCTATATTTCGTTGGTTCTGTGATACATCTTTGAATTTCGACTTTTACTATTCATTGTGAGATATCGTTGAGATAAACATTCGCTTTCATTATGTAGACCTTGTTATTCATACATAGTCTATGTTCCAGCACCAGTTGCAGATTTCTTGAAAAAATCTCAGTTGTTGTATGTGTAACCGAAATTGATTTTTCTTTTGTAAATTTCTTTCTAATTTAGTGCAGATTGTATCATTATAACTAGTCCCCTTTCATTTTTCTCTAGATAAGATAAAATATTAAACGTCCAATTCAGATATTTCATTTTAATGATGAGAGGATGCTATTTTTTGCAGCAAAGTTCATGGATGTGTCACTCTCCCATTATATTCTGTCCGGAGCATCAGCAGTACAATGTTTTCTGCATTCATAAGTTCTTCCAAAGATGGATGAAGATTGAGCATGCGCAAAGCAGCTGCTTGCGGCACCTATATGACTTGCCATAAAGACACGCTCACTCGGAACGTACGAATCTGCGTCAACACTCAGGAATATCGGGAAAATACCGAAGCAGAAATCCGATATTTCACCGGATTTTTGTTTGATAGGTCTATCCTAAACCTTTATGCTGCAGTTTATCCAAGTGTCTGCAGCAATACCCAAGTTCCTTTTAACCCTACTTAGGTGGGTGGGGGGGGGGGGGGGGGGGGCTGGGAGGCTTCTGCTCTCCTTCACATTCCTCGCGATTTGTCGCCGCTGCAAAAAGCTATCGCCGCGATGTTTTGCGACTTCTGTTGGTTCTTTCGAGTCTCCCGCGTCTTTTGACACCATATTTACGACTCCAGGGAGCGCGGTTTCGATTTTACGCATAAAGAGTATTTTGCGCATGCATGTTCGACTAAAATAATATTGTTCAAAACCTGAATTTATGTGTAATTTGTAGACAAATTGTGCTGTCAGTCAAATTTCGTAAAAATGTCATTATCTTTACTTTTGTTGATTGAAACCAATTATCATCTATCATCTACCTAAACAGGTGATCAGGGACGCGGACGGGTGTAAACAATGCCAGTGTGTTTGATGTTACGACTCCTTAACAGTTCAAGAGTGCGCCATCATCGTCCAATGCCAGTTATGTTTGCATCTCATCGTGAGAGAGCAGACTTGAGGCAGAATTTAAATAACAACCGTGAGGCGAGTCTACAGGGCGACGAACTATGACAAAAGTAAAGGAGAGATTTGTATATCTTCAGACACGCAAAATTATTACACACGTAACACACAGTTACGTACCACGGTATACTGACCATGGTCGCTAAATCCTCGTATCCCCCTGAGCCAAACTACATCGTATGTGAGACATACACTCAAGATGTAGTTGTACAAGAACATACCACATGCCTATCCATAGACGTGAACACATTCTCGTGAACTTAAACAAAATGGTAGTAAAAAACACACAATCAAACAAAAACAAAACAAAACCGTATTTTGTGTTATTGTACGGATTTCTAATCAAGAAATTTAGTTGCTTAATTTCATTATTGTTTCTTGTTTTGACTTGCCAGCTCACCTGGTATCTTTTTATGTTTTGTTATGTCTTTGTACTCCGTTCCATCACAATTTCAATAAACTTTCTTTTCTATCTTCTATGATAAGTGTATATATATATATATATATACAATATATATATATATATATATATATATATATATATATATATATATATATATATATATATATATATATATATATATATATATATATATACGTTTTTTTTCTATTCACAGACTCAGAGCAAAACATCCTGTGTAAACATACACACAATATACAAGACTAGCAGTCACACGCACGCACGCACACACACACACACGCACGCACACAAACACACAGATGTATCCACACACACAAGGAGAATGGGGGGGGGGGGCAGGAATATCATAATATGAAGACAAAGACAAGCAGGTGTGCAATGCCAATAAAATAGCTTATTTATTTTGAAACATACTTTGTGCCCAGTAACCACACAGGCAAAGAATTCTTTTATATGTATTTTTTCTTCACGTTTTCTGAACTGCCATTCGAGAAAAACAAAAAACAAAATGAAATCCCAGCTAATGTGTACAATATATAATACTCTAAGATGTCCACACTACATGATACGTGCCAACAGTGACGGTACCACAACGGACTACAGTACATAGCAATGAAGTACCGCTTTTTTAATCACTTCTTCCATCTCTTAGTACATCCATTATGCCGGTAGCTTCCATTCTGATATTACGATCTTGATATAATATATATTTGAGGAGAGCATCACATCGAGTTATACATCAGTAAAACCGTGCAGTACCACTACCGTGTGTAGAAAGTATTAAGTTTCCTTAACACCTTGAATCCTCTTGTCTCTATCTCTGGCTTGGATTTCATCTACCACATTGCGATCTACATTTCGAACTACATTCTCTTCAAGAAAAAAAAAAAAGAACAACACAGCTCTCCAAGTAAAGGCAATAAAATAATCAGCCACAAAAATTTCACTCTAAATCTAAAACCTACAATTCGTATTGCACACACATATAATGCATACTGTTAAACGATCAAAAAGAAAGTGATTACACTGAACTACACTACAATCGACACACAGAGCCTTTGAGAAAACAAGACTATTTCCAGAAATGATGCGAAAGTACATTAATGGGGGAAAAGACTTCATTCAACTATCAAGTAATCATACAAAATAGTTACTTGCTACTGCCTCCTATTGCTATTTGGCAATTAAAAAAAAAAAGACAATATTCTAGCGGACCTGTCAACTTTTCTGTTTGTCTGTTTGTCAGATAAAAGGAAATGATAAAACAAAAGAATTGAACAAAGTCTAGTCATAATTGACAATATTATGCTTCATTTTTTTAACCTAATTCGACACTGGTTAAAAAAAATTATGGGGCATCGTAAATGCAGCATTAAATCTTATATTTCATTCAATTCTCATTGCAAATACCCTTCTTCAATCTTCGACAAAATAACACTTTTCTTTAAAAAAGTGAAGAGAAAGAGAAACATGGAGATAAACAGTAAAATTTGGGTAACTACCCTCAAAACTGGAATATTTCTGCCAAACTGTGACGAGGATCGCTTGGATGTAAGCAAAATAACATCTCTGAAATATTACTATCCATTTTACATTTATTTGAAAGAAATAACACCAGCTACATCGCACTGGGCTGGAACATGTGTGGGACAACACTTCTGACAGCAGAAGAAGAAGAAGAAGACAAAAACAAAGAAAAACAGCCGCACCAATCGATTTATCAAAATTGGTGAAAATATCTTAATGATTTGCACATGTTTGAGATTCACTGAGGAGCTTTTCTGAATACATCCACCAAAAGGAAGAATTGAGTCCTCTTTTTTTTTTCTTCTTCTTCTTCTTCTTCTTTCCAAACAAACATGGCAAGAACATGCCAAAATTTGAAAACATAGAAGACCAAAAAAGAGCATTACCCTTCGGTGTACCTGAAAACACAGTTGCATTGCTGCAACACAGGTGGAAGTACATTTAGCGATTCACTTCACTAGAGCTGTTCGTTGCAGACCACTGTTGTTCTCCCCAATGAAACGCCCACAGAAAGAGTGCACAAGTAAATGCGGCATATATAATGTATATTATGGTGACTGATAATGCAATTGATTTTGTTTTAGTTTCTTCTCTTCAAGCAGTTTTCTTTTCCATACTAGCTTATGCAGGTAAATGTCTTTCACTACGGTAAAATACAAATAGTTAATTGGGAAGAAGCATGTCCTTGCTGAGTGCTCATTATATCAAACAAAACTAGAACAGGGAATACCATGGTTTCTAGAACTACATACATTTTGTATTATATACTTGGAGAAGGAACAACACGGCATAACATCACTTCATAACATATCTAGATGTTGCTGTCTACCATCTGACGAGATTAAATGATGATTCCAAAGGCACATGTAAGTAAACTGGCAATTTTCTCTGCAGTAAATACACTAATACATTTCCTTTCTTTACACTCGGATTTCTTTCCAGCAAAACACTTGTTGCTTTAGGTACCCAACTGAAAATAAAATCTATACGTCTGTTTTCATTTTTGTTTTAAAAAACTTTGGAACAAAAGATGCCACTGCGGGTACCCTTCAGAGTTAAAAAATCTTAATTTCAGAGTCAACCATATTACTGGCGGAATCATTTGCTTTTCTCCCATCAGAAAAAGGGGGCTATATCTTACGCTATTGGAATTGAAAAAGATGTTTCAACATTTTTTTTTTTTTGGGGGGGGTCAGTTTCCTATAGTCTGGATTATTTCTGGCTAGTGTTTCATACCACAAAATAAAGATTATCTTCATATTATAACACTGTTTTGTTAATTTAGCATTGCTTGTTATGATTGGGAGTATTTCCAAAAGCACCTTGATTGTTAAATTTTTATTTGATCCTTACATTGGCAACATATTTATGATTTGAACTCTCTCTGTGCAAAGGACGGAAACGCACGCTAATCAAAAGCTATCCCCGTTTTTGCACAGCTGTCTGTGTGTGTGATCGTGTGGCGGGGTGGGGGGAGGGGAGGGGAGGGGTGGCATAAACAAATGTAAAAGGATGCAAGACCAATACTAAACTGCCAATAACAGCTGTCCAAATATACCAAAATAGTGATCTTTCCTTCTTTTTGTCGAATATCCCCTAAATGAACAGTTCGTTTCTCTTGAAATGTAACTCTACTGGAATAATCAGGTAACTAACAACAAAGTCTGACCAAACACAATCTTGCATGTGATCTTTGGACCCTCAGAGAGTGAGCCCCAGCTGGCATGTTATCAGTTAAACTCACAAAGACAAAATCACCAGAATGCCAGATATGCACATCATGTACATTTCATGGCACATGTGCTAAGTCGTGAGAGAAATGCATCATGGGAAAGAAACTAGAAATCTACGATACAAAATCAAAATTCTACAAGCTGTTCACAACAAATGGATGTTTCGTTTTTTTCTTTAAAAAAAAAGGAAAACTCAAAAATTAAAATTCCACCACAATTGTATTACACTTGTCACCACAATCACAAAAAACCGCAGAAATATTCTACATATTTATCAAAGTCGACACACAAATTCAAAGTATTTCATGATGCTCACATGTGAACTTGTAGCAAATTTACACATCTATGAAGGGGAGGGAGTCCACTATGTATAATAATAAAATGCAATATATATACTGTAATGCAACTTTCAACAATATTTGGCTACAACAAGACTAACTTGCTAGGATAACGAATGCTAATCAAAAATCGAACAAGTGGCTATAGAACATGGAATGATTAATACTGTTAATGAAAGAATTTAAATATGACACATATACATGCATACGCGGAGCCTATTGCTGCAAGAGACACCAACAAGATTTCAATTTCCACGAATAGAAAGTTTGATGATTGAATTTGTATTGTTTTTTCCCTTGAACACACAAGACTCGGTATTGTCAATTTCACTCCTACACCCACACAAACCCCACCAAAAAAGGAACAAAAAAAAAAAAAAAAAAATCTCACAATGAGCAAGTACAAACTCATGTCTTGCTTGAATATATGACTTGCACATTAGCCTAGTAAAAAGAACACTTTGTACTACACAAGTCTTGCTATCAGTTCTTTCAGGCAGTGTCTACAAAAAAAAGAGAGAAAGAAAACATTTAATAGCACATTTGAGAAAAAAAATGTGATGAGAAACCAAGGCTAAATAGAATTTCTCCTTGATAACTGTTGAACTAGGCGCACTCTGACTAAAACCAAAGTTTCCTCGCCAGCTCCACCCACAACAGTCTTCCCCCTAGTCAGGCTCTCGTACACTTTTGACTCGTCACACTAATGACGGTTCGAAGCCGACTGTGGCAGAATTCCAACTCTGATGATTCTATTCCTTCTATTTGAATATAGCCGTGCTGAATTATGAAAGCGTCAAATCTCCCGACAAAACGTCACTATCTTTGACCATCCGTACAGACTGTCGCTCTGATAAAAGAACAAGAGTGCCAATGTTCACATTGCTGGAAAAGCTCAAGTTACACCTGCCTATAATGGCCTTGGATGTAGAACTCTGCTGAACTTTTGACAATTCCCTTTGCATCACCGAAAACCCTGGCATAGCCACATATGTGCAGAAGCAAAACATGTCTCGATTAAATTTGACTCTTCTTCAGCATTTTCCTTGCATGTACGGTCTATCACACACCTTCACAAGGATTGTACCCTGTTGGGTTACTTTGTAATTTTTCACCCTAGCTTGACTTTTTCATCCTAACTTGATAAATAAAAATGGGTGCATAAAAGACTGTGTAACTACAAGTCCTTCGTCTACGTTTGAGGATTTTTTCTCACACAAACCACAGCATGGCTGAGCCTGCAAAATCAAATGACAGTGGTTCAGGAGACTGCATATAGACTGATCTGACTCAGCAGCCAATTCCACCATTACTGCAGTGTCCAATGCGCACATGCACAAGCAAATGCACTATATATTGCGACCGGCTCGCGCCTGCCGCGATGTACACGGTATATCATCATGAATCCGGCATATGTATGTGCGCTTGGAAGAGCGCAGAATTGGTAGACTTTCTGCCAGGTCGGAGTGGTCTATATCTCGCGAACAGCCCTGCACATCTCCGCGTAAAGGTACTGCTAAAACCATCAGAACAGGTAACAACAAAAATGTAACAGGGACCACAGCTGAGGAATTTGCTCACAGAATCAACTTGGCACTCTTGCAGTAACTTGATCTTTGCTTTACGATTTCTCCACAGCACAAATCAAACAGAAAATTTGTTGTGAAACTACAAATTCAAGGTTATTTCTACAAAAAACACCAAAGGAAAAAAAAAACCCACCTCATGGACAAATATCATTCACTGCATACACATATGTAAATAGAATTTTGGAAGCAGAATCCATCAGAATCAACACGACTTGACCTCTTGCTTCGTAAAGGTCGAGAATATTCAACATGACATCTTGTAAATTGACATTCATATAATGGTACAGATCTTTATACTTATTATTCAACTAGACTTTACAACAGACTTTGGTTGTTGCAAATTCACTGGAGATGACACCACTCCCTCCTATATACTCTACCACTCTGAATAACTACACAAAATCGAAGTCACTTCAATATGTTGAAAAATGGTACTAATACCTAGAAAATATTCAAATATATATATAAAAGCTGAGCATTTCAAAGAGTCACACAAAAGAGTGACGATTCTATGCAATCTAATTTTGCAAACATAGTATTGATTTCTGACCGGCACGATATCTAACAACCTAGACTAATACATATCTTGCATATCTCAACCACAAACATGAAGAAAAGAAAGAAAAGAGTCTGTATACTCTGAAACAATTCAAATAGTTATTTTTTTCCCCACAATTCAAACAACAACAGTGTTCTACCTAATGCGTACCTTTTGCAGTATTGAATACACTATACAACTAGTTTAGGCACACAAAATATTAGTCTTCCACAAAGATGTCTTCATTAAAAGTTTCACTTCGTTCAAATAGCACCTGAACACACCAGAGGTGTACAATTCACATTTAGTATCATACAGGCAGAGTAAAGAACATTGTCTGTCCCCTCAAAGACTGCTGCGAATCAGTCCAACTGGTAACTCCAAACCCTCCATTCACTCTCCAGCACTCTACTCGTTGATAACATGACTGGATACTGGAAAACGTGGATGAAAGGTTAGATAATCTGGATAAAACATCTTTATAAACTCTACCGTCTAAATAAGTTAAAAAGAAAAAGAAAAAAAAAAACACTACAACACAACACCCATAGACATAGAGAAGAAAGAATTCTTAGATGTATGGACTTAAATCTAGCCAACACCAATCTCACTTATAGGTGATTTTCATTTAACCCCATCACCAATGACTGGAATGATTTCTCAGGCATACATGTATATCTGTATTTCAGGCTCACAGCTGATTATCACAAAGAAGGATATAGCCATATCTCCCTATACACATCAATTTCAATGTAAATTTGATCACCTCTAAAATTTCGGAGAAAAAATGACAAAGAATTAAAAAAAAAAAAAAAAAAGGACAGAAAGGCCAAACCCCAAACAACAATGCAGTAACAGCGGAAATAATTACAGGGGCGCTGGCGCTATTAATGTACCCCTTTACTGGAACGTTAAAAACCCTTCGTCCTCTCTGAAATAGCATTTTGACAAATAATTGTTCTCAAACTTATAAACTTACAAGCTTCTTTCACAGAAAAAAAAAGAGCTCTAATTTGACTTCCCTCAATTTTGTTCCAATTTACTTGTGGGATTCACTCTATGTTCTGGTTGTTAAAACTTCTGTGTTCCATCTTGAAAAAAAAAAAGAGAAAGAGAAAAGTTGTCCTTATGCTACATCACTGTCTTCTACTGACTAAATGTCGATATTAGGGACTAGAACACTGACAAGAAATAAGCACCCCCCCCCCAAAAAAAAAGAAAAAAAGAAGGAAAAATGATAATAACAATAAAAAAAACCAAAAAAAACCCACACATTTAGGTAAACAATTTATGGGTTCTTTTGGTTAGGATAGCTCACATCTTTTTGATTTTTCTAAACTCTGTTATACACACATGATCCTGACAAGTCACTGCCATCAATGCAGTTGCAAGCCTTCCTATTCTTTATGATACTGGAAAGAGTTCATCTGCTGCAGGACACTCTGATGTATGACTTGAATCCTGAAATAAGAGTGCACGCTTCTGAGAGTCATTCAAAGGAATGATTGCCTAAACTGAGCCACTCACACACACACAAGTCTCTGAGAGACACGGCAACTTGCAGACAGAGGATAAAACTGAACATGGGGTGAGATACTACAACCAACTGCATAATACGTGCTCACAAGATAATTCTGCGATATTAATCTATCGTGCGGATCTTGGCAAACGCCATGCCATTATCGATTCTTCTGGATTTTCAAAACATAGAAAGACTACACATAAAGCCTGGAGACTTCTATTCATTTCCACACAACTTTGAACTACACCACCAAATCCAAAAATACCTTTTCTTTCTACATACATATACATTGTACAGAGCAAGATGATAAGTCATTTGAAAACGTATGTCCATTCAAACCTCAAAAATTGTCTTTATCATGAAATTCACTAGCAAAAATAGTTTTCTCTATGTTTACAAATGTCTCTTTGTAACCGCATATTGTACATGTACAAAGATTTATTCACAGAAATCCAATAATGTCCACTGATGTTACACACAGCCACAATAAGCTCAAAACACCAAAAAAAAAAAAAATCCTACAAATACTGTAAATGATTAAAGATCTGCAGGACAAAAGTGCAGAAAATATGTTTATGTGATAATAGTTAATAGCTAGCAAAACCAATGATGAACTTGAATTCAAATGAAATACATTCACTAGGTTAAATGGGCTCTTGCTCTCAAATTGATCTGACTCCATCATATACTAATGCCCAAACATCACTACCATGCCACGCGATACACGTAAAAAGATTACAACTGTCAAGACGCTCAATACTTTGTAGTTGTACTCCAAAGAGCAGAACATAAAACTTGACAAATATATATAATATGCTGCCATTCTATAGAGCTACTCACAACAATTTCAGGTACATATGACTTTTGTATCATCACAATTTCACAATAAAATGTTATATACCAGCAGACGGTTAAAATGAGCTGGCCTCCTCTATGAAAGATTTATAAATGTTTCTTTCACCTTCTCCTTGTTAGTTTGTTTGCCTTTTTCATTTTGCAAATCAAAACTTCACTAAAATGTAGCACCTTGGTGACTTTGACTGCCACATCCCAATACAAGTTCCAGAAACAATTCTCTGCCAAAAAAAGCAAAGTACAACATTTTTCAAAAAGAACCAAAGATAAGATGAGTATTCTTCCCATACATCTCACAACACAATTCTCTATTATTTTATAATTGTAGGGAAAGAAGAAGAAAAATACAACAATAAGATAAAATCCCAAAAGAATGATCTCCTCATAGCTGTAAAAAGGCAACTCCACTGATAGTTATGGTAACATTAGTTAGCCAGGTACAAGCATAATCGTGAAAGAACAAAATATAGTCATGAGCTCTAGGGGGCACAACTCTTTGGGTAGAGAATATTATATGTTACTTTCTGTACAAGTGAATGAGGTATATATCTCAAAAAGGCAAAATATATATTGCAAAATTAAAACCAGTTAATGTACAACACACAGGGATTGAAAACAGAGGGAAAAAAAAAACAACAACCAAAACAAACTGCATGCAGGAAGATTAAAAGGTGATTATTAAAAATGTCAATTTCAATTAAATTTCCTTTTCATAGGCCACTTAGAAGAGGACAGGCAACCTAACTTGTTTTCATATCTCCACACTACACAATATCGGCAGTGCCACAAGTTAATGGCCGCTGTTACTCACCACTACAGAAACAGTAGCTGTCTCCCTCAAAATATATAACATAACTCAACTTTCTCAATAACTGATTCCACGGGCAAGACAAATTCTATCCAACTGCATTTCACAGAAACCTCCACGGCTGCACAAATAAGCTTGCACATAGTGGAGTTTCCATGTACTGGCCAGCACTAAAACACATGTATGGGACTAAGGGAGGCTTCAGTCTGTCCTCTTCAGGACATAACTGGTGAAATCTGTCCTCTGAATTAAAAAAAAAAAACAAAAAAAACTGACCCATCTCTTTCAGGCAATTCTGCCCACCACGGATTGGGGATGGTTTTACATTAAAAAGCTTGGTTTGGTTGGAAAGTAAACTTTCAACAACAACGACAACAAAATACATTTAAAAAACGCTCGATGAATCCAATGTAAAATATTTGCTTTGGCAAGCAAGCTCTCTTGAATAATGGCTTCCGGCACTTATAAGAATTGGCAGCGAAAGCAAAACTAGTCATAGTTTTGATGCCTCTCCTGACAATGCAAAGTGCAAATGTCCCTTTTAGCATACCCTCAAAATTGCTCACTGGACAGTCACAATTCAACGACTGGATAATGTGCAATTCATATAACCATCACAGAGGCACTCTTTCCTCACGAAGGCTGCTGAGAAAAGCTCTGTGCAACAATACTGCATGGACCCCATCCCATCATCCTCCAAAGCATCACACAACAGGTGCAGTGGGTCAGACCACAGCTAGCAAAGTGAATAAATAAAAATGCGAGGCATCGCTCGCAAACCTCACTCTATCCGATATCCACTCCAGTCTAACAATCTGACTTTTTCTCTCTCTCACATGCCAGCAAGATGTTACCCTGACTGGAAATAAAAAGAACCCCCCTGAAATCACCATGGGTCTCGATGGTGTGTGAAGACACCAACATCGTTTCACCCAAGATCTCCTGTTGCCACGGTTGCAGCTCACTCGCTGCTCAGAAATGTAGCTGGGAGAGTTTGTCTTGCACAAGCGTCAGTCAATCACCCTGGTAGACGTACTGGTACGGCCGCGCCCTCGTCGGGCTGAGTGGGTAGGTACTGTAGATGTTCCCCGACGGGGAGCGGACGTAGAGAGTCCGGTTATACTGGGGGTGGTGGTGAAATTGGTGAGGGGCTCCGGGGAGCGGGGAAGCTTGGTAGACTTGCGGGGGGACCGTCGGGGAGTGGAGTACCTGGGGCGGGAGGGATGCTGGAATGTTGGCCGTGCGGTAGCGGATCTGGTGGCTGCCGGGTTGGGAGAGTGTGGGGAGTGCACCGCCTCCCGGTGAGCTGATGGGGGTGTTGCCGTAGGTGTAGCTGACGAGCTGTGACGCCGACGGCAGGTGGTGCTGGGTGGTCTTTGGCTTGTGGGAAGGGCTGTTAATGATGGACAAGTTTGGGTGGGAGTGGGCCCCAGTATTAGAAATATACACCTGTCTCTCCCCCCTGTCTGATGTTGAGTTTATTTGGGGGTGAAGGGGCTGGTTGGTGGGCCTCTGGGTGGAGGAAGGATCAGGGCGGTTTGTACGTTTCCTGGACTGCTCCTGGCGCGAGGCGAGAAGCGAAGGACCACTACTCACGCCTATGGAGGGTAGAGTGCTATTGTTAGTGTTATTGTTATTGTTCACTGCCGCTGACGGCTGAGGCGGTATCGAGGGTGTGGTCACTGTGGTGGACCCCGACGTCTCGGAGTGAAGGGGGGGAAGGTTGATGAACGCAATGGCAGAATCCGACCGGTGATGTGACGGCTTCTCCTTCTTGAGTCTCAGTTCTTGTTCTCCAACCCCAGCCTGCCGGACTGGTTTGTCCGGCTGGACATTCACCGAGCTTCCACCGTACTCGTCATCAACATCTATTTCCTCCTTGATACGATTCACACCCCTCCTCACGACACCCGCACTCAATGTCACTTCGTTCACCACCTTCACGTCGCTGTAGGAGCGCTTCTTCCCCGCGCCCGCTTCGTTCAGGTTCTGCCGCTCGCTGCTGTCAACGTTGGCCGGCTTGCCGTCCTTGGGGGCCGCCCCGTCCGGGCTGGGGTTGGGGCTGTCCGGGATGGTCACGCAGCTGACCACATTGGTCCGCTGCTCCTTCACCACATCCTCGCTGGTCTTGAGCGGGGACACCCCGAGCGAGGACGAGTAGGACGACGACGGCGAGGAGACCTTGTGCTGGGTGTGGTGGTGGGCGTCGGGACTGGCACTGAGGATACTGTTGGAGCTACTGAGGGAGCAGCTGTGGGTAATGCTGTTGTCATTACACGCTGTGCAGCTCTTGTCTTCACATCTGAAATCAGATGGGAATACAAAAATGAGTAAGGAAATGGCTGAGCTACACACTCTTTCAATTGAAAACGTACAGATTTTGACATCCTTTATCTGAAATCTATTCATGTCTGTTGAGTGATTGAGAAAATAGAGTGGACTGTCACACATAATTTGATCACTTGACAATCACTCTTACACAGGAATGGAAATTTTGTGTGGTGTGGAAATTTTGCATTTTGAATATGAAATCATGCAAATTATGTTTTTGCTTGTTATATGTTCCACCAATTAATGTCTTCAATCCACAGAATTAAAGCACACAAAATTGATCTACCCAGACAGAGTGTGAAAAATTAATTGCACGAAAATATACACTTTTACCCAGTAACCTCCACACTACCTGACTAGTTTTGCCATAGCAGGAAAAACAGCGTACATACTTGTTGTTTTTGGTTTTCTGAAATTTGGCTAAAATCTCCACAGGTGAAGTGCAGTTTCAGAGCCACGTCTGGACTGAGGCCCTTAGGCCTCCTGTCAGATGCCAATTGGATACTTGCTCATAGTAAGAGTTTACTGGACCTTAAAACAGGGTTCATACTCTTTCTCACAAATTTAATTCAATGACTTTCCATGACCTTTCTAGCCAGAATTCCATGACCTTTCCATGACTTTTATACATTTTTTTTAACACTTTAGACTGAAAATTGATCTCAAATCAAAGTGAAGCAAAGGACATTGATTATTTGCACATCTCACACAAATAACAGATAAATTTCTATAATTTTTGCAATTCCATGACTTTCCATGACCTTTCCATGAAAATATCACTTTTCCATGACTTTCAAGGCCTGGAAAAAGACTAATCCAAATTCCATGACATTCCAGTTTTCCATGACCTGTATGAACCCTGACCTATGTGTCGGGGATAAAAAGATTACCCTTTTGCAGGTCGCACCACCTCATCTTCGCTATCACTACTGATGGTGATGACGCTGGGGGTGGGGCTGGGGGAGTCGGGGATGACGATCGGTTCCCGCTTGTTGGCGTAGGACGAAGCCTGACCCCGCCCGCTGGACCCCACCCTCTTTCCCTCCACGTCCCGCTCCTGCTTCAGGGCGGGGCTCAGCCGCACGTCCTGGGACGTCACCGTGGCGTTGAGCCGCCGCCCATGGGGCCGTGCCTCGGATGCCGACACTAGGGGCGGTGTGTTGCCCTTGATGCGCTTACTCTTCTGAGGGGAGAGACTGCTGCTAAATGCAGTATGAGTCCTGAAAGGAGATTGATGACAAAGCATAATGTATCTCATAAATCATTACATTTTACAGGTTGCACCACTGTAGTGAAAGAGGAGTTACAGATTTAAAGAACAGCAACAAGATTATGAACAACCCATAGGGAAAATGCCTGCTAATCATTCTGATAAACTGATGTGTTATTGGCCATCTTTCTAACAGACACATGTAACCAAGGATCATTCAACCGTTCAAAATTATCAGGATGTCGGATATGTAAATCTGTCATTTGGAGAGTCTATCCCTTTTAGTTGTTGTTTTTTTCTCTCTTGTCTCTTGTTCCCCAGGTCCACAAGGGTCTAGATGCTCTCTGGTGCTATCTCAGTTTTACAGTAAAACACTAGATTACATTTAATGAGCTAAAATGCACAGATGCAAGTATCTTCTCACAAGATTTTAGTAGGTTTGACATCACATTCAAGTCAATTGCATGGTTCTTTGTTTCTGCTAGTCATTGCTGTGGCACATCAATCTACCCTATCCGACTCATGCATCTCTCCACCAAACCACACAACCGAGGGGTCATGCGAGGGAGGCACAACTCACTTCTGTCCGCCCTGCTTGCGAGCCAGCCGGTGCTGGGAGGCTCCCCTGGAGGAAGAGGCGGCGGCCCCGTGGGCCAGGTTGGTTGCTGTGCCCCACGTCTGGGAGTGTTGCAGGGAGTGCTGCGGGGTCACGGGCATCATCGGGTGAAAATGGTGGCCGGCTGAGAACTGCGCTCTCTGGAAGGGTGGACATGGAGAGGAATACAAATTCACCATTACCATGGCAACGAGAATTTGATACTGACAAAAAACGGTGTCTTACACATACATGTACACCTATGATAGTGATCACACATGCCACATTTTGTGTGAATTGCTAAAAAAAAAAATAAATAAAAAAAATGAGGAAGTTTGTCAATCTACATTATTTTACAACCGATTAAATGATAGATCGACCAACAAACTGCGACCCGACCTCTGGGTAATTCCTACATACTGCACCCTCTTGCACACTACAATGTATAGGTCACCTACTGGGAGTATAAACTGATGCAAACCATATGAGTCACATACAAACATGAAATTGAACACCCCGCTAGTCAGCTTCTGTTTCGAGTGTTTACTTTGCAATCAATGGTGAAACCAAAATAATCTGGTGTTTTTGTTTGTTTTGAGGTGCTCCATTCAAATGATTCTTGCCAGCCTCTGTGCTTTTATGACAAAGGACTTTTCATGGCGCATTCCCATTGTCTGTTCTTACATTAGTACAATAAATCAAAGTATGGCTAAATTCATACTGCTCCAGATACACTTCACATGTTACACAAATTTGTTGATATGCGTACCAAATAACACCAAATCTTGCAACATATCTTCTTCAGTTTTGAATGACCAGATGTCTCTTACTCACAACAGACACAAACTCAGGATTACACGCAGTGCTATTCATTGATAGCTAGGGTATGACTGTCATTGCAATTCATTTTATTCCCCCATCCAAATTTCTTTCATTCATTCATTCATTCATTCTTATCTCTTATTTTCTCTACTTTTTTTTTTTGGGGGGGGGGGGGGGGAGGAGGAGGGGTTGACATAGGGTTACTGACCTCTATACCATGGTCATAGAATGTCCCTTCCCCAACATCCATGTGAAAGAGGGCGGGGCTCGGCTCCGTGGTGACAAACCCAGATTCATCAGAACTTCTCCATGATACCGGGGCTGCAGAAACATATTGCCGTCTGGTGAAAAGGGGAAGAGAACAAACGGAGAATGAACTGTGATTGTAAACAACACAACAGCAATAACAACAACAAATGAAGCATAAATCTTTCATTGAGACAGTAAAAGACTTAACAGCACATGAACATACAATAATGTGCTTCATGAAAAGTATACTTGACAGTCGTGCAAATTTTGAGTACAAGTACAAGTGCTAAGAAACAAAGTATTAGGTATGTATTTCAAACAGATATCTATGGTAACCATCATCACTGTTACGACTACTTTTGCTACTACTACTACTACTACTACTACTACTACTACTACTACTACTACTACTACTACTACTACTACTACTACTACTACTTCTACTACTACTACCACCACTACCATCACTACCACTATACAAATGTAGCTACTAATAACACTTCTACTACTGCTATCATGGGTCAAGGGTGTATACTGTATCTGCAGAAAGTACACTGTAATGTAGACATGTACACTGGCTCCTAACACTTGAATCCACACCAACATTCATCTCTCCCACTGTACTATATTTTTTCTTATAAATCATTTTTTCCATCAATATTGCCAGTAGCTGCCAAAGGCTTTTGCCAAGGGCTCCCTCGCCTGCCCACATGTGGTGTCTCATCTGTTTGGTAGGCTTTCTTTCCCTGGCATCAACACCAAACAACTAACACTATCAAAAAGCATAAGCAGCTGTTTTGCATGGCTAAGCCCTATAGTGTGGATGGCTCCTTCTTCCTAAACATGAACAGGCACTACCCACTATACCATATTTACCCCCCCCCCCAAGAAAAAAAAAAAATAAATAAATAAATAAATTTAAAAAAAAAAAAAAAAATATATATATATATATATATATATATATACAACGGGACCCTCCCCAACACTAACTTTAAAAATAGAGTATCAATCCAAATACACGTGTACAATTTCAGGGTATGAAACTATAACTCATTGCCCACATCTTACAGAAAACCCAATCTGATTTGCTTCAGTGGTCACAGAGAAACGAGGAGTTTGTAGAGCATGTCAGGAATCCTTCCCTCCGAGTTCTGCCCATTGTGTTCACACATTGATATGCAGTTCCAAGAGCATCCAAGTGCTAAAACTTGGAAGAATGAGACTCATGACATGCTTTGCAAAAATCCACATTTCTCTGTGACCACTTGACCAAATTGAATGGGGTTTTCTGCAAGATAGAGAAAAGATGTTGTGTTTTATGACTCTGAAGTAGCTTTAGACAGTTTAATCATATTGGGAGTTATCAATGCTGCAAAAATCTGATAGTAATTTCTGGGGTGACATACTGCATATCTTGAAATACTACTGACTACTGTTCTACAGAGAAAATCAGCAAGAATGAGAATGAGGGAAGAGAAAAGAACCCACCTCCAAGTCTCAGTCAAGGTTTGTGCCTCCGGAATGACTGGCTGCTGTGTCACTGCTGCTGCCCCCTGTTGCCATGGCGACAGAAATACTTGACCCCCATTGGGTGGCCAGGACTGGACTGGCCCATTCTGCAGCAGACACAAAAAGATTTTTGGAATTTTATTTTCAGATTTTGTTTGCTTGTTTGTTTGTTTGTTTGTTTTTGATTGATTGTTTGTTATCGTCTTAGATCGAATGTTAGTCTCGTTCATTTGACTGCTGCGGACTGCAGTTGTACCGCCTGTATTGTAACATTCAGCACGATTATGAAATGAAAATCTGCATGGTTAATGAAATACATTTTTATGAAATCTCAAGTTTGTCAGTCGAAATAATAATCTCCTATTTTTCTTGCAGTGGATACAATCTATGTAACATTGCCTCGGTGATCCTTGAGGTGTCTATCAGCCCTCATCTTTGGCTCGGTCTGATAGACACCTTGGCGATGTTAGATTGTACCATCGCCCTTGCAGTTGACAATTATTTGCTTACTGTCAGGATGTAATGAAATTCAGAGAGTTGCCTTCTTCAGGACAACTTTGGTAAAAATCAAGAAAACTTGGCAGCCGTGTGTCACAATGCTGGTGTGGACTTACGGGTAAGAATACTGTTTGGCCCTGCCCCGCTGGACGGGGTGGCCAGCCTTGCTGGGCCCCGGAGCTCCCGACGGCCATGGGCAGGGCTACGTGCTGGATGGAGTGGTGGCCGCCCGGCCCGCGCTGGCCGATTGGAGCGACCACAGTGGTGGTGTGTCGCGACCCTAATGATGGACTCTGGAGATAGAAAGAAGACACAGGCAAACATATCATGAATGGTGAATCAAAATATTCAATATATAGATGATGTTGATGATGATGATGATAATGATGACAATAACGATGAGGAGGAGGATTATGATATCGATGATAATAATATTGATGTTAATAGAAATCCTAATAAAATGACAAAAAGCCCTTATAAATGCATTTGTAACACGCATAACCTAAAGTTTTTTATCAGTATTATAGAATTAATAAAATAATAATGATAATAATAATAATAATAATAATAATAATAATAATAATAATAATAATAATAATAATAATAATAATAATAAAATTGACAATGATATTAATAACAATAATAATACATTATTATTATTATTTTATCAATATTGTTATTATTATTATTATCATTATTATTATACTGACAATATATAATTATTAGAGTGATAGAAACAATATATGAAGAATCATGAATAATAATGATGCACTTTTTGATGGGTTAAGTTATTTGCTATGATACTAGTACACATATCTAAACTATGCAGGAGGAAAGGAGAGTATAAAGCATAACAACACTGTAAATCCCTGTTTTTGAAATGGTGACAAACAAACACAAGAAATCCAACGGCAATGATCTGATGTGATTTTGAAGAATTGGAAGATAAATAAACTGGACTATATACTGTTCCTAGAAACCCTTTTCGTTGTGATCTCCTCTTTCAACCATTTTGCCATCATTCCGTTTCTTCTCATGCTCCTGTCTGCTGTATTAGAGCAATATATTCAAATTCATGAAATTCTTCCGTAGAGATGTTTTCATTGCAACTGATTGCCCTACATCGACGTAAATAAGCACTGAATTGATCAGTGTTTTGGTAGTAGCCATGATAACGTCGATGTAGGGCAATTAGTCAATCAGTTGCAATGAAAACACACGGAAGAATTTCATGAATTGAATGATTACGCAGTACCCGTTGCATGCTATAAGGATTAGAACCAACACTTGCTGTTGGGCGAAAGCTTGGTAGTCTAGTGGAGATGACGCCTGTCCTGTGATCAGGAGGTCGTGGGTTCGAATCCTGCTCGAGTATTACATGTACGCCCATGATTTTTTATCATGGCTACTACTAAAACACTAATCAATTCAGTGCTTATTTACTTCGATGTAGGGCAATTTGTCAATCAGTTGCAATAGAGCAATGTACTTTCCTGCAAATATTCACCATTACCGACATGACCTAAACACACAGAATGCATGATTCTTATGGCATTTTTTGTTTCTTTGTGAGTTGCTATGTAAGGAGAAAAAGAGGGGGGGGGGGCAATGAGTGTTTGAGGCACAAAAGGACAGTGGATAATGTCTTCACTGAGGAGCTGGCTGGCGGAAGTGGGAGACGATCCGTTCTCTCTCCTTGCTTCCTACTCTGATTTCCTTACAACAAGCTCATCCGAGCACCACTCTTTCCTGTACGTTGTACATGCCCCAGGAACGCAGTGCCTTCTGCATGATGCATGCAAACACTATGAAACAGAACACTGCCATGCAGCATGCAGTGCTTTTCCGAGAGTCAAACCCTGAGCGTAATTGCTAGAGCTTGTCTGGGTCAGCCCTTGGAAGTCCGGGCAAAGCCGGCAGGGATTGCACTGAACGATTAATCATGTATTCGGCAGTCGCAAAGTGGGTATTTTGACAAGATTTAGTGTGATTTCCATTATCGCACCAAGCACTCACCCAGGGCTAGGGCACACACGCCATAGAGTGATCTCATCAGGGCACTATCACTTCCTTCTATCCATATGTCCCCTTCTCTCTCCCCCCATTTCTCTACCTCTCTCTCTCTCTCTCTCTCACGTTAATGTCTGCAATTTTGAATACATGTATGATAATTTGGATGTATGTTGTATTTCTGTATGTCTGTCTTGGATTCCAATATGTGGGTATAAATCATTTGTACTTGCCATTCTCTCTCTTACTAGATCTTTTTCCCTCCCCCTCCTCTTCCTCCCCCCCCCCCCCCAAACACTGCTTTAGATTATTTACACAGACATGCTTTGTTCTCAGCTTGGTTAATTATTTAAGAGACTGTACAGTACTGGTTGAGGTGGGGGATTCAGGTTTATAACATTCCTAAGTGAGATGATGAGAAACCTGTTATGAAATATGAAAGAGCATGTAATTTTAGGATGGATTCAACGTTTATTTGATGAAAATTGGTTTTCAAATGGCTGAGATATCCAAAAAAGTGATAATAATAAAAGGTGACAGGCCACGACTTTAATTGTGATCTCTTTGTTTCACCTTGCTTTTGGATATCTCAGCCATTTCAAAACTGGTATTCATCAAATAAACTTTTGATACCCCTTAGAAGTGCATGCTCGTTGACATCTCTTAGAGTGGTTTCTGAATATCTCGCAAAACGTTAAAAGCTAAAGCCTCACCTCAAGCAGAACTGTACAGTCCCTTTAAGACATAAAGTCTAGAGTGACATATGCACACAAAGGGTTTCCCATGTACAGTCGGTCTGTTTTACCAGGCATACACAATGTATATCACCTTCACTGAATAATGGCTGCAAAGACTTACTGCCAAGATGATTTAACCGCTTCTTATGTCCAGATTATCCCATAGAGCTGTGCTGACCTTCCAAGAAATAGGGCTGGACACCATACATGGTGTAGAGTGTAGAGTCTAAATTTGGTACATGCTAATGACTGCAAAAATCTCACAAGCCTCGAACGAGTGACGCTGTTTTCTACAGCACACAGTCATATCACATCACATGCTAAAATAATCACAATGCATTCTTTCTGAGCAGCCAAACACAAGAGACGTGTGTTTTGTTTAATCCGTCTTTGGTTTCATGCACATTTTTAGACAGCTTTAAAAATATTTGGAGTGAACTGTAATGATAGGGCTTTAAAAAGAAACTAAAAACCGTGAGAAAAATAATGTCCCTGGTGACACTACATGTCCGTGGCAGAGGCATAACAAAATCAGCAATAACGTGTCATCATTTATGGCTTGTCTTTTACTTGAAACTGGTTTATTGACTTTTGTTCGCTTTGGCAACAACTGGTTTCAGAAATGCAACAAAATCAGTTCAGATTCATGTACTGCCCTCCTGATGTTTGACTGAACAGAAGGTGATTTTGTCTGTATAATCCAAAGTTGTCTTTGTTTGAGTAATTTTGTAATGTGATGACATCTTTTCTGTGCCCTCGGAACAAATGCCTGATGTCTGTTATTCTTTGGCCCACACACAGATGAGAGATTTAGCATACAGTCATCCAAGTTTCTTTTCCTTTCTGTTTTTACTGAGTTTTGGAGTTCTGTTTTGTTTTTGTTTTTTCCATAGCTGTACAGTATGTGTGCACAACAGCCAATGTGTTCCCAGTCCACGGTTCAGATATGATGTGAAGGTACAGGGAGCTGCACACTTAATGAGTCATAGGCAGATCTGGCGCTTCTGAGTCCCGCTCCGATCTTGGAAAGGGTCGTCATAGTCTTTTTTTTCCAGACTCCTTTGTGTTATGAACTTGCTGTGCACTGGGAGTTGGCAGCTACGGTAATTTGTCTGTCTCTATTTTTCCTCCTCAATCAAACACACATGAATACCCACTAAACTCCTTTCAACATCACATACTCATGTAAAATTTGCCCCTATATATCGGTCACAGCTTACAAAAGAGAGCTTTGGCCACATGTGGATAAAGGAACTCAATGAAGATGTATAAAATATGCCGATGGTTTATTTTCACCCCTCCCACCCACCACCAACAAATAACAGTTATATATTTGCACAGGGATGGGCATTATGCTAACAGTAGCCTGAATGCAAGACTACTACCCTGAAGAAATAAAAACAAAAACAAAATACTGGGACAGACAAAAGTGCATGAAGTCAGACCCTGGCCAGAATTTGCTCATTGTCTCACACAGAGATCTCACATCCCAGCAACCTGTTTTACACTCTGCTGGCATTAACCAACATTAACAGTTTCACTCAAAAGCGAAAGCCAAATTGCGTGACCCCTTTTCACAAAGTCGAGTGCAACTGTTTTACGACTGGAATAGCAATCAATCCGGCCATGCGAGAGCTAAGGGCAGGAAAGAACTGCTTGCTTTCCTTTAACATGACACAGAAATCAATGCAACACGTCAAATGTTGAACAGACAACCAAGGTTCCCGGCAAATGGATCTCCTGGAGAATGGCAACCTTTTGTAAATGATGATTATTCCATCTCTCCTTTAACCCCCCCCCCCCCCAACCTTTCCATTCCACTGCTCACATCTCAAGATTACTGTGGGTGTAACTGTCACTTTCTTCGGACGCTAGCCAAGGGGACACAAGGTTGGCGAAGCCTTCCCCACACACCTACAGGCACTGGATGTTACAAGAAGACTTTGGGTATCATGTTTCCATTTAACATGCTGCATATTCAATTTGTGGCTGCTACATTTGCATGAGCTGCACATACACGCTGTATTTCGTGTCATGCGTACAATCGGTAACTGGTTTCTGGTCCTTTGTTGGTGGGTTGGGGGGGGGGGAGGGGAGTAGATGAAGCACATTGATATTGTTTTTCATCTGTGAATATACATTTCATCTTGTCTCGAATGCTCAAGGTGTTTTGGAGTCACCTGATAGGGAACACGTCGATAATTTTTCTTCGAAGTGCCTTAGGAATATTTTAATTGGGCGTGAGGACTTTTCTACAACCAACAAATTATCATTTCAAGGAGCCGTAAGAAAAACGTAGTGCAGTTTGGAAAACACCTCTCTTCAGACTACATTAAAAAAAGAAAAGAATTATGATGATTCAATTACGGGGGGGGGGGGGGGGGGGGGGGGAAGTGGGTTGACAATGCAATGCACAAAGTGACTACTCACTGACAGACAAACGGATATTTCAGGACATATAAGAAACAATGGAAGAAGTGATCTTGATGGACATTATAGCTACGATTCCTCATTTTGCTCACAATTTCATGTATAAACTTGCTCTGGTGTATTTTTTTCTTTTCTCCCTTTCAAGTCAGTTCATTTTGTTTATATTTCTTGATTTTGTGGAATTACTGAAGAAAAAAAAAAGGAGGAGGAGAAAAGGAGGATGTTCACATGCTTAGCTCTAAGGGGGTAGGGGTAGGAAATTAGTCACTTGAGAACACATCAGGCATGGGAGCCCTGTTTCATACCTGCCAACATTTCAAGATGAAATATCTTACTTGTGGATTGCAAAAATCTTATTTTATATGCAAACTGAAGTTAGAAATCTTACTTTTGGTCAAATCTTCAGAAAATACACATAAAGGTATATCTAAATTTTTTTTTAAAAATCTGATTTCTCTGACAGAAAATCTGATTTTGCTATTTGTAACATAAAAAATCTTACTGAATCTGATAAAATCTTACTAGTTGGCAAGTATGCTGTTTTGAGAGGCTGACACTACCGGTGTATCACAAGAACTACTTTATATTCTGTCATTGTTCATGAAGTTCGGGTTTGCTTCTTGTTCTTTGCTTTCATTTTTTTTTTTCACCTTTCTGTTTAAAGGTGGGCGATATATACATGGTGTAACACCAGGATTTATAAGCATTATTATTACTTCTTCTTTTTTTTTTGGGGGGGGGGGGAATGTAGACTGAAGGATGGTACAATTTCGGTTAAGATGGGGATTCAACTTTTAACTTTTTGGAGACAATCAATCACAAAACACCTATGAAATGTTAGAGAGGATACACAATTCTAAAAAGGAATTCAAAGTTTATTTGATGAAAATTGTTTTTGAAATGGCTGAGGTATCCAAAACCAAAGCAAAACAAAGCGATCAATTGTGCCAAACAGTTTCTGTTATCTAATCCCCAGGCGTTTGGACTGAAATTTACAAAATTACTTTTCTCAATAACACACTTGAGCTGGATTTCCACTGTACTTAAGTGCCCTTAACCTTTCAGCGCATAATCTGCCTACAGTCTCCCTTCTCAAATCACCACTGAAATGCCCACAACTGCCCTTCATACATGCATGTGTGTGTTTGTCTGCAGGAGTTCTTCTGTGGGAAGGGGTGAAGGTGCGTGGAAATGTGTGAGCTCTAGAGCATGGATCCCATTAGCCCTGTATAACACTGCTAAACCTGCTAATCTCAGTTAAACACACAATCGACTTGTCCAAACCCGGGCAAAGAGTCCGTGTGGAATTTAGCTGCTTCCTTCAGTGGGTGCAGGGTGATATGGCCGGAGACCTCCCCGTGCTACAGTATACAACTAATGAATGTTTGTGAGTGCAATGGACAGAATATTTCATGAGGTGAAAGATGAAATGATCCATTCAACGAGGCTGCGCCTTGTTGAATGGATCAATAATTTCATCTTTCACTGAATGAAATATTCTGTCCATTGCACTACTGAAAAACATTTGTTTTATATAACAATTAAAATAGATCCTTGTCATTTGATGTTTTATGAATTTAGAAACGAGAGAGAATGTGCAGCATCTGAGATCGAGAGAGTGCTCACGCTAGCGCGCTGTCGCGTACACACTGCAAACGCAAGTGTTTTACATGTGTTATCGTGCCGAGCTCTCGGCATGCGTGAAATGGAGCAAATCATATGGATCTAAGATTGTACGGTAAATGGAGCCACAATTGCACGAAGGTCAAGTGCTTCTATGTTAAATCATTCCTCTGTAATCACACCTCACTTGAGTTGTAACTGAATCAACCCTACTACATTATGAGGTAACACTTCAATTGGTCCACCAGTTTCCCAATTTATACACATACTGGGTGCTTGATATTTGCCCAGCACCACGATAAGGCACTATTGGAGTACACTACTCATTCAAGTCTTTTCCTATTATACACCTGAAGCTCTGCTTAAAAAAATGTGACAACAACAACAACAACAACTACCACTACTACTAATATTACTACTACTACTACTACTACTACTACTACTATTACTACTATTACTACTACTACAACTACCACTACTCCTACTACTTACTACTACTACTACTACTACTACTACTCTGCCCCCCCACGGAAAAAAGCAGTAACTGACATTTTTATGAATGTCTACTTTTTTGCAAAAATGAATAGTTTACCCAATGCTCTCCAATGTTAATAGGTCATTTTTGCAAAAAGAAAAATGAAAGTGACCAAAAATACAATTTTTCACTTTTGCAAAAAGCAGTAACTGCATCCAGTTGATTCAACTTTGCAAGTTTCCCCACGGAAAAAAGCAGTAACTAACAAAGCCCACGGAAGAAAGCAGTAACTAACAATTTAGTCTTTATCATTCAGACTCTGTATAGTCCTTCCTGTATATTTTTCCATAATACCATTTATTTTTTCTACTAATTTTTTTTTAACAATGTAAACAGCAGTTTATCCCATAATTTAGGAGAGTAGATATCAAAAGATTGTTTCACCAGTAACTTGACTCTGCCCGCAGGGAATCATATAACAAGTTGTACAAAAAGCTTCTTTCTGGAGACTAGCAAACCTGGCAGACTCAGCGCGCTCAGAGTGCAGAATACGCGTGCAGCAGCTGCATGCGCATAAATTCTGCAGCATACAGTAACTAGCTAAACATTGCATCACATCACACTCATCACTTGCATGCACAGTATTGCAGGTCTGGTACAGTCTGAGTGATCATGCCAGTGCTAACCATGCTGTCACACAGTTTCTGCGGTCCAGGCATGCCTGTAAATCTATCATGAATTGCAGAGGAAAAGTCATGGTAGCCATGGCTTTGGCCAGAACCAGAAAATCTAGGTGAGCTGAAAATATATTGAAGGGAGATGAGCACTAGTATTAATCCACTAACGTTAGTCTAATGTTAGATGTAGGCCCTAAAGTTTAAAATAGGTCTAGGCCTACCAGATCTAACGTTACAGAGTAGATCTAGATTCTAATCTATTGTTAGCCCGACCAGACGCTGTTAATACGCTACGCGGCGACTGGGCTGTGTATAGTTAATCTATTGTTAACTGTTTAGTGTTAGACAAAATGTCAGTAGGCCTAATCTAATAGACCTAGGTCTAAGACTAACATTGGGCATAGATCTGTAGTCTAGCTTAAGTGTAACGTCAGAGTTCGACTAGGAGCTAAGACGAAGAGACTTGACTTTATTGTCTAGTCCAGGGTCATGTGTAAGGGGCCATGCCGGGCACTCCAAAGTTCAATTAGGGTACATAGGTGTCTACCTTATTTTTTACACAGAATGCCATTCAATCGACAAGACCTAGTCTAGGTCTAGCGATAGGTCCTAGATCTTATAGATCTAGACTAACCAGAAAGTAGAAGAACTTTATAACCTGGTGGTGGTAACAATTCTCCTCCTATGGTTATGTGACATGTGCAGTTACTGCTTTTTTCCATGGGGAAAACAGCAGACTCCTGGCCGTCTGCAGTTACTGCTTTTTTCCGTGGGGAAACTACCCAGAATCAAGGGTGAGCCACCGCAGTAACTGCATTTTCCTAAATAACATTTAAAAAATAACGGAAACATAATTTTTTCCTAGGTATTGTTAGACAACTAGGTATGGTGCATAATCATACCACAAAAATATTTTTGAATGTTTCTGTGTTTTTAAAGAATCTGCAAAAAACACAAAATCGCATTTATCTCAGCTCAGCAGCTTTGCAGTTACTGCTTTCTTCCATGGGGGGGCAGTACTACTACTACTACTACTACTACTACTACTACTACTACTACTACTACTACTACTACTACTACTACTACTACTACTACTACTACTACTACTACTACTACTACTACTACTACTACTACTACTACTACTACTACTACTACTACTACTACTACTACTACTACTACTACTACTACTACTACTACTACTACTACTACTACTACTACTACTACTACTACTACTACTACTACTACTACTACTACTACTACTACTACTACTACTACTGTATGTACTACTACTTCTTGATGGATGCAAACGGGATAAGTACACAATGGCTTGGAAAAATATTGTCTCTGTAAATCACTAGTGTTTGCATGTTGGCTACTAAAAGTGTGAGGTGCCATGCATTTTCCACTGTCAGCTACTAAACAGCAAAAACTAATAATGGGTTTAATCTTTCCAGTCTCATAATATTTGATCACAATATCCACCCCCTCCCCTGCCCCCATTATATCTCTGTAAACAATACCCCTTGTGTGAAAGAATAGGATGTGAGATCTTTTTTAAGAGAAAGTCCCAAAATGGATTTTCCTGCTCGCTTTAATTCTAAATGAAAACAGCCAAAACTGTCAATCATATCAGCTATCAGAAACTGGCAGGCACTGCTGCACGAAAAGCGGCGGGTGCAGCCGAATGGAAGCAGGCTTGTTATATTTCTGACGCACCAGCATTGACCTGCGCTTCACCCGTAACCGAAATGGCAGTTAGCGCCAGGAGAGAGACCAAGGAACAGGTGACAGAAAAATACTTCTCAAAAGGAACTCCAAGGAACAAAATTCCAAATAGATATTCACCAAATAACAGCTTCAGAAGGACCAGACCAAAAATCAAGATTACGTTGGCCGTGAAAATTCATTAAACAATGCATTTTGGCAAGTTCTGGCTCACCTACTGTATCCCTTCCACCCATCCAACACTCGCATGAATCATGCAAACTTGCCAAACCCCTGTTTGTAATTTTTCTCTCCTTGAAAAACATTGTAGATCTTTTTTTTTTTTTTTTAAAGAGACATTCCATTTTGATTGATGTTAAGTTTAACAAGTATTGTACAGTAAGTAAATCAGGACAGTAAAGGTCTCATCAAAATCACACCACCCCCCACCCCGAATGTCATGGAGTTGAATGAAGTTCACTTTACATAAGGTATATTCACGAATTAGGAACTTTCGTCGCATTAACTGTTTGCAAATTAGGCAAAGCAATGCTGCCATCGCTCCATAACACACGCAGACAATTGTACACATGTATTGAAAATATTACAAAATGATTTGTTTTGTAATTAATCATTTTATACTACCTTACGCAAATTGAATTCGAGGATGTAAATGTTTTTCATCTTCATTGAATTCTTTACCTTTTCCTTAAATTCAAGTTCAAAAGGAAATTAATGATAATTTGCAAGGAAGCACATAGGAGATTTATTAACCCACGAAATGATCACCTCGAATTCTTTGCTGTTATGACTATGATATCCCCATTCTCGGAAAACTTAGCAACCTGAAAATTCTATCACTGTATCATTTCTTGTACATGCGCAATTTTCAATAGAAACTTTCGTCATTCTGTCAGTTGGATTTTTTCACTCGACCTACTAAAGAACTAAATTGAACGCCGCATGGATTCTAACTTTGACAAGAATGCCATGGAAACAAGCGGAAGGCGAGTCACTATGGGTATACCCATTGTTTCCCCGTCATTGATTAGGAAGTGTCATTTTATCTTCAGGAACAGTTGGTCACAAGGCTTCTCTTTCAAGCAGCACCTGACAAAAAAAAAAAAAAAAGGAGCCGGAAAAGGAAGGACTGAAAATATTTTAGCATCTTGTGTTCCATCAGATGCATGTATGTGCAAAGATGCAGCCCACCATAGGGGGTTCCTGAGCCTATGGAAGGGTGAAATTGTACAAAGGGGAGCAGAGCTGTGATTAGGATGTTAAAAACTTTGAACCCTGGAAGCCAGAGGGGTGAAAGATGTTATCGCCCCATTTCCCATTTAGTCACCTTCAAAGGTACGTGTACCTTCAGAGATGTACCTCCACAGGTTCTCTTCCGCTTTCTTGCCCTTTGTCTAAAGACTTACATCTGATTAAAGGTCTCTCAGCAGAAAATGAAGTTTTTATCAGAAATAAAGAGATATTTGATTGTATTTTGACAGTCATTCTGCTGTGTTGGATCTTCAAGCTATCATCCCTAGCAGTACTGGGGGGCATTTCATGAAGCATTTTGTCCGACAAAGTTGTTGGACAAATTTGCTCTCAGCCAATCAGATGCAAGAATTTCAGTAGCTTGCAACAATTTGTCTGAAAAATAAAGTAACGACCAAAAGGCGTCATGAAATGTCCCACTGGTACTGAATGTCAAATAGGATAGACAGATGGTAACACACTAAGCAGAGCTAGCTGTCATGTAGAAGGAAATTTATGATACATCATTGGCATTTCCCAATTTTACGTTTTATCAGTTCTTGACAAGCAAACTGCATTTTTATTGCTGTTCCATGGTCTTATTTTGGAGTATTCATTCATGTATTATCTTGTAATAAAAAGTATTTCTAGCTCATCTATTAAATGACACAGAATTAAATGTAAATACAATACTTTATTCCTTTCCCCTTTGAGAAAAGATTTTGTCCCCCCCCCCCCTCATTTTAGTTGGTGGGTTTTGCTTAGTATTACATGTAAATGAAACCATCTCTGTTCGTGTCCAACCTCCCCCATCCCATCCCCCTTACCCCTCCTCGAAATACATGAACACATCTTGACACTGTATACAATGTTTTGTAAGCCATGATTGCACAGCTGCTACAAAAATGATGATACCATTGAAATTGAGCTTCAACCTGACAATTTTTATGTCACATTGCAACATATTTTGGGTCAAATATTATGAAAGTATGATGGTTGGGAGGCCAGACAGTCACTAAAATTGAGAGCTTGTATTTCTATCATATACCACCAAACATGACTATCAACCTCAGTTCCCTGCAGAATCAGCAGAGCCTCTTCACTCCTTCATTATGAGGCACATCCATCAACCCTCATTTTTCTACAGCCCCCATAACAGTAATGGCATCTTCCATCACGCCCACAACATGGTCACATTTCCCAGGAAGCATCCACTGAGTAATGGGGGGTGACAAACCAGCGTTGTCAGGGGATTAAACCTATCAAGTATGGAGCAGCTGAACAGGGAGACAACACGGTAAAAAGATGTTGGGACAAAAAGGTCGGTACAGAGCATTTTGTAGAGTAAAAATGGTGGTATACTGAAAACAGGAAACACATTCAGATTGAGATATTAGCCTTGATTCAGGGCAAATGAATGTTTCCTTGCTCTCCTGTTTCAATTTCATTGCTTTTGTTTTGTTTTCTAATGTCACAGCATTATTCGTCTCTCCTTTCTCTCAGAGCCAAAGAGGGATAAAAATAAATAAGGACATCATCTTCTATTCCGGAGACCATGCACTTTTCACAATATATAGGTATGTGTCATCTGTACGTGACCGACTGTTTTTACATAAAGTCCCCCAAAAAAAGTCACACTTAACCCATAATAGTCCCAGAAACAAAATTTCTCTACTTCAATCACAGACAAAGAATTTTTTTTGGGGGTCATGATTTTTCCAATTGATATAAATGTAACACATGCAGAGTAACAAATTATTTTTCATGGGAGCCCGATATGGTTCACAACTGCTTAAAGTCTATACATGACTCTCAAATTCACAACACATATTTCAGAACATGAAATTTACAAATGTACATGTATGTTTACTCTCAAACTAAGAAACTGCAATAGGCCTACATTCCTTTCCAGTGTTTACACGGAATAATGAATATAACCAGTTCCATATAATCTTTTTCCAATACAGGATATAGAATAAAATTAGGAATTGTCAGGTTTATGACAAGATGCTAATTCTCGCAGCAAATTACTTCAGGTCTCAATGGGTATGAAGAGGGGGATTGAGGACTGCCCCCATACATGCTGAATGAGGATCATCTACAAAGATTACCAGGAATGTAGAGAAATTAATTCAATATCCCACAGAATTCCACTCCCTTTCCCTGCCTATAAGTCCTCTCTCAATCCAAGAAAGATTTACAAATTTAACAGATTGCAATCCAAGTCACACAGAACATTCTCATGGTATGAGAGGCAAGCTGCAATGAATTTGACATTTAAAGAAAGTTCTGATGAAGCAAAAGTTCAGTACATGTGCCTAAGATTATCATGCTGTTGGGAGTTTCATTCACATTTTTCTCTCTTTCTCCTCAAAACAACCTCAAGAACTGTATCAGACTAATTCCAATGTCGACACGCAGGTGATACATGCTCGGGGAAGGAATAATTTACTTGCAGCCTAGAGTGTGATGTGGTGAGTAATGCCAGAATGGAAGATGTTTTGATACGAGTGAAATCAGACAGTATGACTTGTCATCGTGTGATTCAATGCCCGCCAACACGGCAGCGCTCGTAGCTAATCACACTAAGAATTGTTTGCGAGTGTTTTTTAGAAATTAGCTGCGCGGAAATGATGTGGGGTTTTTTCTCTCAGCCTGAGACCGAGACTAGCGATATTCGTGGGGACCGGCTGGGAGACAGGAAAACAGGCTCTGCAGAGAATCGGCATGGTAGATGAAGAGATAGAGGGCGACCGGCTAAAAATATGCCGCGGAGTCACAACAACAGGACAGGGGTTATTACGCTGTATCCCCTTCACTCGACTCTCTCCTCAGCCGGCTCGAGAAAACCAGGATGTCATAGTCCCATGCACACTCGAAACAAAGTTTGCTTTGTCCCTGATTAAAGGCATTCTCTCATTTGATGAGTTCCAAATTGCAACACTTTCTGACCTACCTCCTTTACTTTCTTTCCATAACCATCACATTTATAATATGCCAAACTGTACACAAGCATAGATATTTTCATTCATATCGTGCAAACATGCAAAAGTATGTTTGTATGAAATATGTTTGATAACCAAATATGTTCACTTTTTCTAGTCAATTTGAGATATTTGCAATTAGATTTGTATACAAAAAACAAACAAAGGAAAAAATAAGAAAATATGGGAGATACTTAATCATAACTTCAAGAATATTTCTTGTTATGTAATAAGTGAGGTATCACTGCAAATGCTTCATTTTGCCCTGTGTGATGATGGACTAACCCTAAAATCTTTAAAAGTGGTGCTTACCTTCCATCAAACTCCTCCTTTGAAATCTACCAGTTTCTATCCATACGAATATGTAAATTGTATTAGTGGATTCAAAATTCCTAAGTTTCTTGGACTTTGAAACAGCATATCGAATCTCTTTGACTCATTTCCACATGGCACACGTGTTGATTTGACAAGATCTTCCATCACCTGGCAGCTGAATAACGCCAGATGGATAGAAAATAATCAGACTTGGCATTTACTTGGCATTTGTGCTTCCAATTAAAATCAATAAGAAAGATGAAGCAGGGGATATACACAAGAAAGGGAGTAGTTGTGTTACAGAGTGTCAGGAGTCAAGGTATAAGCAAGGAGTATGGGTGTAAACAAAGGAAAGTGGTGAAAGCACAAGATGGTGGTGTAAACAAGGTGTATTGGTGTAAGAAAAGGGGCACTGGTGCACAGGACTATAGTGTTAGGAAGGAGTAGCGGTGTTACGTGAGGGAGAATGGTGTAAGCTGTGGATGGATGGTGCAAGAAAGATGTGCAGGTAGGATTGTAAAATGGGATAGTAGTGTATTAAAGGCATAATTTACCATTTGCAGATGAAAGCATTAGTGCTATAAAATGTTCTAAAATGTGAGTTAGGGATAGAAACAACCACTGTCAAAATTTGAATCCGTATAATCGATGTTAAGTGTTGTTAAATACACAAAATGTGAACAATAGTTATAATAAAAAAATTTCCAGACTAAACCGTATACAGTTACGGTTTATTGAGAAAAACCCCGATATCTCCTTATATTTTAGGTTTTATTGCAAATATTTCATATGGTAGGATGTTTTATGATACAACAGACCTACACATATGCATCAAATATGATATCTTGAAAATTTTTGAAATCACTGCTCCCAAAGGTAAACTGGACCTTTAAGTGAAGATTAGTTGAACAAAACATTTACCTGTCCTGGTGTTAATTAAAGGTAGTGTTGTAAGAAGGGGGAAGTAGTGTTAGCAAAAGGTAGCATTGTTAAAAAGAGGAAAAAATAGGAAAACAAAGGGTTACGGTATATGGGGTTATGGTGTAAGGAAGGTGCTGTTGTGTGAAGCCAAAGGTGTTTGTGTTAGCTCAGTGGTGTTATGTGTGGTGTTTAACACTACTGACCTGTGTGAAGAGCTGAGGCTGGAGCTGAAGACTCTGAGGCTGGGGTGCCTGGCTGACCATGGCCACTCCATTGTCTACTCTCACTGGGTAAACCTGTAAGGGCTGGACGCCACAATACACATTGTAACTCTCATCTCCTCCATATCTCATTCACTTATCTCCTTCCAATTTTCCTTGGAGTAGTTCTTGTGACATTACGCAATTACACGCCATTTCCTAAATTTGGGAGGGTGAAACTTTTTATGTTCACCTTTGGCATATTGTTTCGTATCGTCCCCTACATGAAATCACAGCTGTTCATGTGGACTCGTTGCAGGATAAGAGTAACACTTCTTGGTTCATTTTACCAGTTGTATGATTTTTATTCTGTTCTCCTTTTTTTTCTTTGCTTTAATTCTTTCATTTGTTTGTGTGTATGTGAATTTGATTGAACACGAAACCAGGTATCCAATAAGAAGCATAAGCCCAGCTGCCAACATAATAAAGCATTTGGGGAGATTTTTGCATTGAACACAGATAATATACCCGTGGATGGCTGAGACATGTGCTTTTGAAGTAAACTGACTTCATCTGAATTGGGGCAAAAGCATTTTGAACTTTGACAACCTTGGCACACTTGCTGTCAACTATACAGGATGATCCATACCAATGAAAATCTCTTTCGGACATCTGACATTGCTCTATTTATCTTTTCTTTTTGATTAATTTTGGCCAACATCTTGCCAAAACCTGGGAGTTCTAAATTGTTGTTAGTTTTATCTTATGTATGTTTTTTTTTTCCTCACATGCGATATAATGAGGAAAGAGGAGGGTATTTTGGGCACTGTGTTTACAACTCGTCTGCAAACTTGGGAGGGAAGATCTTTGTGCAGTACTGCTGTGCATCAGGAAGGGGGAGGAACTGGGGAGGGGAAAGGACCTAGGAGGGACAGAGGAACAATTGGGGTGGAAGGGCGGGGGAAGGGGGGCAAGGAAAATGGGGAGAGGGGTGCAAGCAGAGGTACCCACCTGCTGGAAGGGGTCCGGTCTCGGGTACTGGGTGGATGCCTGCTGCTGCTGATTGGTATTCTGCGACACCCTCTGGGCGATCTGGGGCGGCTGGTAGGGGATGTAGGGCCCCGACTGCAGGTGGTACTGGAGGAAGGGGAACTCGGGCGCCTGGGACCGGATCGACGTGCCCAGCGTCTGGGTGTGAGCCTGGGACGGATAAAGTTTGCTCCTTTTAGCAACGACTGATAGAAAATTCTTGACATTTATGTCTGGATCAAAGCAAGAACATTTTGTAAGTATGATCCTACTTGTAGTAGTCTTCGGTAGTTGCACTTGCCCTGTGTCTTGACAGAAATAGATCTAAAGTGATATTTGGAAAATCTATGCAGATATATATGCATTTGACTTCTATGCCCTACAGTGATTAGCTGTAGTCAAGAAATAGTATCAACCAGAGAATAAATTGTGTCATATAAATGAATGACATTCACTTGAAGATTGATATCAATAGTTGAATCTGACTGTTGATGGCAGTAGATTGCAAATAATCTTTGTGTGTAAAAGGATATAAAGAGAAAATCTGTGATCTGTTGCTTTCTATCCTATTTTAATTTCATTTTTGTTTTTGTTTTTAAGTTTTGTTAGGGGTGTACAGAACCCTAAGCTGGCCTGACTGCACATGAAAAAAAAAAAACATTCATCACTTTCTACAGTGCATCAGCAGATCACTTTAATGCATGTAGTTTGATCACAATAAAACCAGTATGATCACAATGAAGGCTTAATTTTTGATTTTTTTTTTCTTTTGTACATTCAGTAACAAAGACAAATTTGTCGAGGGTCATGTGATCAACAGCATTCAGTTGTAGGCCCTACCTGGTTCTGGATGGCAGCGTTGAGCTGGTTGTTGAAAGCGATGTTGAGATTGCCCGCACTGGCCGTAGGGGTCATGACCCCGCCGAAGCTTGCTGGTACGCTGGGCAGGTTGCTGTCGAAGAGCTGCGTTCCCCTCTTGCAAACTTCCAGGCAACGGACCGATGACTTGGTGCTGCAAGCGGGGAAAAGGGACAGTGGTAAATTCAACGGTCAGTCCACATGCCTTAGAATCTAGTTTCCAAAATTGTCAGCACAATTTCTCACCACACTCTCCTGTGATCAAGATCCTACCTTTATTGAACGTTATGAAGACAAAGTAACAAGTATAATGGCACATGCACGCATACTAAACAACATACATTGCTATGAAACCATGAACTCAATATTAAAGTGTGTCATAAGTTTTCCATTTCTTATGTTTTCTTCAACCCTTTCCTTGTTGGTTTCTCTCTGTGTTTTTTAATCTATTCAATCAGTTACTGGCTGGTAATACTTCAGTAGCATGATAATTCTTAAACTCTGATTAATCAGAGATTCACCAGGAATATCAAAAGAGGGAGCTCTCGCCATGGGCTGTCCCTCTCCAGAAGCCCAAGAAAAATCAGAAATGAACTTTCAAACACCAAGTGAAACTTTTGCCACTTTTAATTTGAATAGTAAGGGTGATCTCCAAACCGATGCAAACTGGAGAAGCTACTATGAACATGTCTAGAAGAGTAGATTACATTCCATCATCGGGGCATTCCTCCTTTTGCATCTGAAACATTTCCAAAAAAAAAATTGATGTCGGGCCATTAAATTTCTGAAAAGGTCATCTATTGCTGGCCAGATCAGGCAACTAAGATTTCAAATGTATTGCTATATTTCCTCTATATATTATAGGCCAATTTAATAATTCATCTATTTGTTGTAGTTTTTTCTGGGGGCACTACAATTTGAAATCTGAGGATATTACCAGGAAAAAAAAAATACTATTGTTGACCCCTGCATGTAGTCAAAAAGAAGGCTGAATTCTACCCTGTTAAAAAGCTTGGCTCATAATGGGATAATAAAGTTCTTCATTGATGTTTGTTTCCTGAAGTTTTTCCCTGGAAAAAAAAAAATCATAAAATCATAAAATCCAACAACAATGGACTGACTACAAGTAACCATGGTTACAAGTAACCATGGTTACGAACCATCATTCTTGCATCATAAATTGATGCACGCTTGGACCACACAAGATAAGACGTCACTGTAATTGCGTCTAACGAGCACTGGGCCGGTGGTTTATGAGAACGGCTCTGACCAACGTGTAGCATATCTAATGCTGATTTGACACTTTTTTCTTTCCTTGATTGTTCTTACCACTACTGTTTTAGCCATGACAACCCAGGAAAATCACATCTTGCTTGAATTTGTTTTGGTGCAATCATCCAACACTGTGCACACATTTATACCTGAAACATCTTGGACACTATATACTGGGCCAAATCATGCTTTAAATTGATGGGTTTTTGTTACTCAATGCATGTCAAAAAGCTTTCGGTGGCTTCTATCAAATTTCTCTGATGAAATCCCTCCCAACCTTCAAAAAAGAATAACCAAACTAACAAAATAACCCTCAAGTGAATAAAAACTTTGATTCTGTAGACTTTGCTTTTGATAATAATGCTGCTCAGCAAGTAGAACAAACGAAATCATCACTTCCCTAATGCAAGCAAAATAAAAGAAATGATCACTTCCCCAATGCAAGCAAAACAGAAGAATATATGGGGTGTAGTTAATGTGAGACCATCCCTCGTAAAAGTTCTGTTCTATCTGTTGGGGGGTGGGATGAGAATTCACAACATGGAATAGTCCATTGCTTGGCAGGGTGAACTCCATGACTCATGGACTGGTCCATTGCATGCTGGGGGGTGGGAAGGCTTTTCTTACTTGCGGCAGTGGGCGTACTCTGCCAGGTGAGTGAGGCTAACGAAGGGGTGACTGAGCGCCTCCAGAGGGGTGATCCGCTTGTCCGGATCAATGGTCAGCATCTTCTTCAGGAGGTCGACAAACTCTCGCCTGCAGGTCAGAAAAGGTCAATGGCATGTCATAATAACTTGACTGCTTTCACCTATCTGGGCCAGACCAGAACGACTGCATTATTTATCAAGAGATCCAAATTTGATGCATTGTTCTGGCACCTGAGAATGAATGGTTGGAGAATCATCACAGTAGCTAATCAATTTTCAGCAAGTGTTACTGTGTGATTTTACATAATTGTATACCCCTAACCATCCATGGTACAAGCCTGTTCACATTTATGTAAAACAAAATTTTCTGTGACACTAACACTATGTCCCTTGCAAATATATTCACGCATCAAACCTTACACAATGTCTTGGCAAGTATTAACTCTGTCTGCACATTTGGCAAGCTCTGCGATTCTTGTTGCTTTTTTGCTGTATTTGCACCGTCTTCATGATAGTCAGTTTGCTAGATGATAAGTCAAATGTACTTCTTGTCTATCTCTTCTCCAGCTGTCCACAATTCGTGCCTCGTTCTTGGCACGAGCAGAGGTCGACACAGAGACGCCGCTACATCTCTGTACATTTATGACATGAGCATATCATATGTCTTGTGCATTCCTTAACAACCAAAATCCAACCATACTGCTGACATGGCACCCTTATTTCTTTCCCATGCATCTAGATATATCAGAACGTCCATACAAACAGATATATTTCCGATTTGTTTCTCTTTCACATTTCATAATCCTTGATCAGTCTTCAAACTTTCTATGACTGTGTAATCAAAGTTTTCGATGAATCATCATTATCATTTGTTGTTGTTGTTTGTTTTTTTTTGCACTACGGGCTAGCTTTGCTCGTTTGTAATTTTGCTTCTTTGCTATTTTGTGTAGAGTATTTTGAAGTGATAGTTGTATTGTTTGATTATGTTAATGGTATTTCATAGGAGCGCAAAATTTGGCCTTCCTGACATGTATTACATGCTTGCAGTTCCACAAATGTAGAGCAAAATACTCTCATCTTTTAGAGCCGATAAAACATCCTCGCTTCGTCGCAGGGAAGTTCATCACACTTTGGTCGACAAAGTGAAAGTGTCATTGGCAGAGCTGTATACTATGCAGGTCTTTTGAACAAACTAAATATCAGTAGTCAACACATGAGAAGACAAACAAAAACAATAAAACAACAGCAAACTAACAATGCATGTTTCCTACACATCACAACAATGCTTCGTAAGAGGTCAATACGATATTAGGTCGAAGTCCTGCAGGATATCTCCGTGTTTTTCCCTTTGATGTGTTTACGTCCTTTCGAGATAACCACAGAATTTCTAACAGGCTTTTTCCTTTCGAGGCCATGCTGTCTCTTCTTTACAATTAATTCCAACTACATTAAAAACCGGAAACATTTACGGCATGAAACTTTCACAAACTGCCACTGGCATTCAGTGCATTGTATTACAGACAAGAACTTTCGCGTGCATTTTACTTCCGCGAAACTTGGCACCTCGATTCTCAAAAGGGTCATGCATGCCAAAAATCCTGGTTTTACCACTATGGAAACATTTGGTTAAACATGGCAGTGTCTGGACAATGAGTCTAGCATACAATGTAATTCCAATACCCATTTTTTGTTTTTCTTTGTTTTTCAGGAGAGATTGATGTATGCTTCTAAGTCAAATAGATCTATACCTGTCTGCCTTTTCTGCCAGGTATTCACTTCCTTCCAGGTCGGTTGGGAGGTTGACCCCTGCGATGTCATCTAGACAGTTGAAGATGTACTTCCTGGCTTCCTTCGACTTCACATTCATCTCCAACTCATGCTCCTCGGGGCTCTGGCAGAATAAAAATTGAAAAAAAAACAACAACAACAAAGAGAAGGGATTTGAGTTAGGGTTTGAGTGTACAGGGATAGACACGGTCACAAGACTTCATACTTCACTGAAGAGTCCATTGGTTTATGCACACCATACACATTGTTGTTTATTATGCAGTAAACATGGCTGTATTATAACTTCAAACTACTGTATATGCCATTATTTTCGCGTACAGATATTTTCACAACTGACGAGGTCATAGACATTTTTGTGAGATGTTGTTTTTGCGTATCGACGCCGACGCTTACGTTAATACTCTATTAACAAAGCGCACGGAGACAATTTGGCGTGTTGTTAAATTTGCGATCCAACTGCAATTCGCGAAATTCTGGAAAATTAAACCCTCGTGAAAATAACAGTGTTTACAGTATTCTAACACATCACACCCATGGTATTGAAAGATGACACACACACAGCCTGTGTATTAAATACACAGACTTGTCTCCGTCTGGCACTCTGTCAATGTAGTTTTATACAAATGATGCACAGGATAGAGTGCATTAGTGTAGGCGTAGTGCACTCGAGGGTATTTACAATTGTGAAACATGCACGAGGCGAAGCCGAGTGCATGTTGCACTACATTGTAAATACCCGAGAGTGAGCTACGCCTACACTAACGCCACGAAATAATCCTGTGCATCATTTGTTTTATAAAATGGGTCGAAAATTCGAAAACTAACATCATTTTTCAGCGTTTTTCACGTACCTTTGTGGGTCAAGACGTCCGAAGATGTTCGTCCCAAACTTTTACGCACGTCGCACTCGCGGAAGTCCCGCACAAACAGTATAAGTATAATGGGGGTTGGGTTTCCGGACACCCGCATGAAAACTTACTTATTTTACATAGAATATGCACCCTTTACCTTAAAGACTTGATATAGACTCCTCATATAGGCCTACTAGACAACATACTCTGAAAACGGCGTGAGAATTAACCTGATAAATCGTTGGATTTGCTCTTCAAAGTGACTCCATGTACGCGTCCGGTCCCAAAACGCTTGGTCTACTGTACTGTACAAAGTGTACGTAGTATAGTACAGTATACGTACGTACGCCACATATTATGTTATGCACAAGGGAAGACAGGCCGGCCGGCCGGCAGCCCGAACTAGAAGTTGTTTACAGGATTGACAGCGCGTACGCGTATGCATGCAATGCATCAAAGGAGCCGCCGCGCGCACAGATGATCGGCAATCTACCATAGGATTACAGGCAGTGCAATAGTACTGAAGTAAAGGAAGGAGGTGTGTCTCATTTCAGAGCTTCCTATTGGCTACATTCTTGAACCCATTTTATAATGCAGTGTAATGCACTGATTATAACTGTGGCATCTCTTTCCAATGTAAAATGCCATTATTGCAAAAGCTGTCACGCAGCAAGAGAGAGCTAAGAAAAGTTTATTTCTTTATACGTGTATGACAAAATGAATTATCACACAGTGGCAAAAATATTCTATTCAGTGTCATCCATAATCACAAAATTCATACAAACCCAATCCTTCCTCTTAAGTATCACCATGACGACATGGCTCCTATATACTTTCTTACTGCATCTTATCATACAGTTACTAAAGTATGCTCCCTCACAGAACTATCCCAGTAAATTAGAACCATCAGGGAGTACCGGTACTCACTTTAGAAGGGGACCGGTGACACATCCTACACCCATTTTCATAATGCCAACTCCACCCTCCTCCCCCCCCCCCAAAAAAAAAAGAGAAGAAACAAACCAACCTCAAACAAAAGTAAAACACAACAAGAAATGGTTTTGCTAATCATTATACAGTGTTATTCAAATCTGACGGATTATTAGCAAAAGAGCCTCAAATCTTTTCATAAATAGAACAATAATGTGCTTACTAGCATTGGTAAGATAATGGATAAAGATTACACTTGTACACATGTACATGCCCATTGTGTAAGGCACTTTATGATCCTGTTTATATCTTTCAGGGTACCTGTACATTACATTGGCATGTACTGTTATAGACTGTACAGTATGTTTGATGCGCCGTCTCTGCATGGTGCTATGTACACGTATTGTGTTATGCTCTATGGATAACTGCCAGCAATTTGAATCTTCTTCTCCTCCACAATGTTATCAGGCTGACATTTAATCCCCAGGCTGAGACATTTCTTCTTGGCACTGGCCTACGGTAGGGCAGAATGCTCTCCTTATTTAATAACCTTTTCACCCATGCATGTATGTTGTGTTTTTATGCATGTGTGTACAATTGTTTGTGTGTGTGTGTATGTGGGGGGGGGGGATGATGGGTGCACATTTGGGCAGTCACAAGATGGACAAGTGTCACTGGAGGGAACAGGCACCTGCCTGGCATAGGCACTAGCCTTGGTCAAAGTCCCTCTCACAGTATAGTAGGTTTTTAAAGGACAAGTTCACCTTCATAGATATGTGGTTTGAGTGAATGCCGCTATGATTCAGAGTTTGAGGAAAATCGGGCAATCCTTTCAAAAGTTATGAATTTTTGAAGTGTCTGCTCAGTTACGGCTGGATGAGAAGACTACTATAGCTTGTGATGTCACATGTATACAACGATATAAAGAAAAAATAAAGAAAATTCAACATATTTTCACTTTTCTCGCATAACAAAAGAAGTAACTGTGCAGATACTTTAAAAATTCACAACTTTTGAACGGATTGTCCAATTTTCCTTGTGATGTTTAGCTTGTGATGTCACATGTATACAACGATATAAAGAAAGAATAAAGAAAATTCAACATATTTTCACTTTTCTCGCATAACAAAAGAAGTAACTGTGCAGATACTTTAAAAATTCACAACTTTTGAACGGATTGTCCAATTTTCCCCAAACTTTCACTGATGTGCTCTACTAATATTGTTGCCTTCACTCAATCCTCATTTATATGAAGGTGGACTTGTCGTTGAAGTACCACGTACGATACTTCCAAGAAATGCAAGAGGTATCATCATGTGAGACATAAAGTCGAGCTGCCAGCCAAGATGCAAACCCCAGAGAGTGGGGCCTTGGAGACCCGTTCCCATTTCCTGAAGTTCATACTGTATGTCTTTGAATTTATAATACATGCACCCACTGTTTCTACAGTGGAACCTCATTCCAAAGAGGGTGGATACACACATTTACAATAAGTCCATTATAAAAGCAAACAGTAACAAGGCAATATTCCAGGTCCCAGTTTTTATGATCTTTCCTTTGTTTTCTTTGTACTACTCTGATAACGTGAGAAACCTGGGTCCCATTTCATAAAACTTGTTATCAGTATTCAACAACTGCCACATTTCCATGAAAAATTTGCTCTCAGCAAATCAGATGCAAGGATTTCAGTAGCTTACAGTGTATTTCTAACAACTATTGTAACTTGTTATTGATAACAAGTTTTATGAAACAGGGCCCTGATATAATGAGGTATTCTGTCATGGTTTTAAATCCTCGTTTGACCAATCTTTTTCCCTACCATCATGTGATAGCAAAAATCTCAGCCAATCAGCATCAGTCTATTCAAAGAAGCTTTTAATAATGCATTACTCGTATATTATCTGCACTAGTCTGATGGCTGATGGGTGTACATGTATCACTGGTCAAAGTGACTACAGTACAACTGCATTTATACTTGGTGCTGATAGCAGCACCAGTAAACTTCCTTTCAACTTTATACGAATAGGCCTGCTATCACTAAATCAAATTTGCAAACCTCAAGTGGTTTTGTCTGCATGAAAACAACCATGCAGTATTTTAAATGTGACAGTGCTCATCAATTTCACACAGCTGCATGTACCTACATGGAGGTTCATTAAGTATGAGTTTTAACAATGTCAATGTATTTAATATCAACTTTTATGCACATGGCCTACTGAATGCTGTGACAGCTGCGAGTTGCTTGTCATTATGGTCCACAGCACTGTGTCAATAAATCTTTCCCAGAATTACATGAAGGCGGAACATGTTCTTGTTTACTGCAAACCACAATAAAAAATGAAAAAAAGAAGCGTGTGTTTATGAGCACATACAGATGTACATTGTACTGGAGGCGGCGCATTATATTCACAAGTCTTTCAAAGACAGAACGCATTTAAAAAACATACCATTCTTGCTGTTGTTGGGATTATGCCAGCATATCAGAAAGAATGCCAACCTATTCCCCTTTTTTACTGTCCTTCCCATCTAGTCTGCTGCATAACACCATAAGCAGTAGGATCCTCTGCAATTCCTTTTTCTTCTTCTTCTCCTTTTTCTTCTTCTTCTCCTTTTTCTTCTTCTTCTCCTTTTTCTTCTTCTTCTTCTTCTTCTTCTTGTTGTTGTTCTTGTTTTCTCAATTTGAGGCTCTTGTTTTCTTAATTTGAGGCTCTTGTATTTGTTGTATTTTATTAGAGATGGCTAAAGCACAGCTTTGGTTGAATTTTTTTTTCTTTATACAATACTCAACGATCTTTTACTTTAATGGTCAGACTATGCTTGATTCTATCTGCACATGGTCTGGAAGCACACTAAGCCTAATGAGAAGGTATAACAACACATTGATTGCCGCCCACGACGGCTTTTATCGGCAGGACATTCATCATCAGGCAAAGTTTATCATCGCCCCGCGCATTTCAATAGCAAATCAAAAATAGCGCATACTATTTTCTTTCGTAAATATAGAAATCCTCCAATGGACTTTCTTTACAATGCACATCATCCTGCATGGCTTATTGATAGGTGGACCCGGGGCATCATGATATACAGTATTGACATGTGCTTGACATTTCAAATATTCATCTGCCTAGTCTTCGAGATCAGGCCCATATTCACTGACACGTACATGCTGCATTTTGATGGCATACATTGTACATGTGTACTTTACACACATTAGTGCTGTTTTTTTTTTTATATTCAGGGAGAAATGCACACACACACACACAAATGGAAGAGAGGAAAATTGTGAAAAAGAAAAGTTGTGATAACAACAAATGACATCGACCCATCAAATCATCTGTCATTTTGCTGCAGAAATAACCACCTTGACATCACTACATGTACATTGACAACTCTGAATATCACTGTATAGGTACTGTACAATCATGCTGAAGAAGGATCAGACATTACTGGTTAAACCCATTACACTAAATTTGCACAAACCCAAAAAGAAATGTGCAAAAATTTACCAATTTGAGAGCAAACAGGAACTCCCCTTCCTAAATTGTGCTGCCAATTTAAAAAAAAAAAAAGTGTACGAAATCAGCACCTGCAGCACAAGAGGCCTTTGAAAATCTTATACCCTAAACAATTTGAACAGAACTTTAGACAATAAAGGGTCCAGATTCATATTGAATAGTTTACTTGAATACGTGAAACATCAACAATGAATCATAAAAATAAATACACAGAACCAAAACAAAACAAAAAATATAAGAATAAAGAATTTTTTTTTTAAAAGATACAGCACCAAATCACAGAAATGTGACGTCAAGGATACGGTGGGCTATTTATGTGAATGACATTGCTTTACCATTCTGATGATACGGTTATTAAGAATTGCTATCTTTGATTCATGATATAAGAAGCATTATCATAACGTGTAAGTACGATAACCATTGTACCATTATTATTTCCATCAGGATTATCATTTTCATCACCATCATCATTCCTACCAATAGTAGATCAAAGTAGTTAAACATTAGTAGCATTACAGTCTACAATTGTAAATGTATAGTACTGGTATAGCTCTACCAGTATCCTAGTATTATGGTTATTTCCTTGAAGTGCATGACTTTGTAAATACAGTCTGTACCAGGTTGAGTAGAAGACTACCTTTGACTATGACATACAGGAGGAGACAGAAGTCACATGACATAGGATGATCTGCATGCAGGAGACCGACTGAGGTATTGTAGTATTGCAAGTTATTCCTCCCAAGCCTGCTTCATTGCATTCAGTGTGTGCAATCCTTTGTAGCATCAGGTATATACCAACAGGTGCATTGACATGGCTAGTCTCATCCCAGACTTTCTCATCCCAGACTTTCATATCCAGAGCACTGTCTCTTATCATATTTTTTCCCAACATTTTTTATTTTCAAATCAACAATTGTCTTGCAAAGGAACCTACAACTTGACAAGAGAAATAAATGCAAAGTATGGTCTCATACCCCTGATTACCACCCCCTCCCCCACCCAATTATCAATCAAACCCAAGCAAATACCTGTTTGCTTAAAATTATGATAAAGAATGATAGTGGTAATTTGAAACTGCTGTTGGTCAATTCCACCAAAAGGTTGCATTTTATGAAAATCAAACTATTGAGTATAGATGACTAACGAAGCTTAATTAGATGATCTGGTATTGTTTACTCAAAGCAGCCTTTCACAACGGATATTTTGATACCTCATTTGTGAACATCGGTGAACATGGAGAGGAGTTATGTCCAAAAAACCTTCATTTTTCATGAAAATTGCCAATTTTTGCAGAAATTATGTATCATTTCTGATACACTATCATGACCATAATACAGCTTGTGTAATTCTCAGATGGCTTATTTTCTGAATGTTCTTTGGTCATAGATTGGTTTTATGATGTTCTAGAACTTGTTCCGGCATCAGTAAATATTATTCTCTCAATCTCAAAATGTGGTAGTTGATAGCGTCCCATAAGTCACGTTTTTGTGTCCCATCAGTCACACTGGTTTTCCCTATCCTGCTACTGTACCAATGAGTAGATATTCATACCACTTGGCTCAGGGTAAGCACCAACTCTTTGCTACATTCAGGAAAGAAAATATCTTTCCAGAGACTCTGTGTGTAAGAATATTTTAGAACTTACTTTCCCATGTGAAAAACGGTGGTCCTCAGATGTCCCATAAGTCACGACAGCAAGTTTTCGTTGCTGTATGTAATGCAATGATACTTTTCAAAGTAAGTATAGTGTTTTCATAAACTGTGATATGATAGATCTAACCATGAACTGAGAAAAATGCATTTGATGCAACTATTTTCTCAAAATACTGGTTTGAAATTGCCGAAAATTGTCACTTTGTCCCATAAGTCACAATGGAATTGACCTGTTGTAGTTGTCTGAAATGAGACTATATGATATTAAAACTAAGATGTAAATGTATACATAATCACCAACCCTGCCTCTCTCCCCCACCCACACACACACACACACACACACACACACACAGACGTGTATGTAAGTGTGGAAAATATTGAAAGAGCTGGATTTGAATTCAGAACAGCTGGAATAAAGGCTAGTAGAAGAGAATCGCTGAAATTACTTCATGCGATCTATCAGTAGAGGCCATTATGGTTCAACATGTAATGGATACATATTAATTACTGTGGGCAATTTACATGCATATCAACATGTCATGCTGGTTATTTTTATGGACACACTGTACAGTACGTGTCATGAAACACTCAGTGTACCTTCTATTTTTTAAAGCCTGTTCCCTTCTTTGTTCCTTTTCATTGGTTTGGATGTCATGTAACTTATTTGGTTTGAATGCATACTATCACTTCTTATTGTAAAACTTCTCGGGAATGAAGAGCTTCAAAAGTTAGATGCTGAATGGTCTTTTCATGTCCTGCATTCTTCTCTCGTTTGCAATGGGCTGGACTTTTTCATTATCATTATTTCACTACCACCACATTAAAATCTTTTGATAGTACCATTCCTCCTAAAGATACTACAAGCTACACCATCTACCCAGTCCACACTCGATGCATTTCTCAACACTGACAATGTAAGAGTACCTCCATCAAGCTATCCAGTTGTCAGCAATAATCTTACCCATACAGGCAGGGCCAATGCATCAAATGCATCATTCTTTGTATTTTATACAATCTTGTACATATTTTATAGTATCGTGCTTAATTCTGTAAAATGTCTGCAATCCAGCCTGCGGGCTGCCATGGACATTACTCAATAAAATACCCTTTCAATTCAAGTATGATATGCCTCATACATGTATGTCGTTTCAAACTGGTTTTGAAATATTGACCCAGGCATTTCATGCATCCTTTGATGCACTGTCCAATAAAGTGATCGGTTGAAGAAAAAACAACAACAACATAAGGGTCTAAATACCTTCTTTAAATACTTGGAAAAGAAAGAAGCCCATGAATCAAGTTTATATATCTGGCATACAGTGTATTAAAGACACTCGTGGAAGGCTGACAAATATTTGAATCAGTCATGTGGTTGACTATATTTCTTATTAGCTGACAACTTTGATAACGTTCTATATCCCTCAATATCAATCTGCTGATTGCTATTGCAAACCAGTGCCTTCATCTGTGACACCTTTATGTTTGGAGGTTAATGTTAGACCTCTGGACTATAAAGACAAAATAAAGAAAGAGAAAAGAAAACCTCAGCTACCCTCATGGGCAGAGGCTGAAGAACAAGAAGTTTCATACTGCAATAAATTGCAATGGTAAGTGTACTTGAATATCAGCAGTACAGTCTCTACTTCCTAGAGATTGCGTGCACTACCGATACACATGTATGGGTGAAGGTACAGTTGTACACAGGGTAGTAGGGTGGGCAACCACACTTTGGTTTAAAATTCAGAAAGTTGTACGCACAGTGTACCATGCATGCGAAACCAAATTTTACTGATAGGCAAATTTTGAATTTAAAGGATACATTTTCTTATAATTTGATATAGAAAGAACATACTGTAAAGAGAATTAGCATGAAAACATTCTTTTGTATAAACTAGCAAGGAGAGAAGGGCAGCAATGGAAAGAATGCAGAGCAAAGAAGGACCTACAATTGGAGAGCCATGTGCAATTGGTCTGGAGGGGACAATACCTGATTATCACTATACACCCATTAATAGTTTTAATGTTAGCTTGAAAGGCGCAAGTGTTGCACATCATACTCAAGTAATGTGCAGTTTAATGTTTCCAGGTTTAAAGGTCCAGTTTACCTTTGGGAGCAGTGATTTCATAAATGTTCAAGATATCACATTTGATGCATATGTGTAGGTCTGTTGTATCGCAAAACATCCTACCATATGAAATATTTGCAATGAAACCTAAAAAATAAGGAGATATCAGGGTTTTTCTCAATAAACCGTAACTGTATACGGTTTAGTCTGGAAACATTTTTATTATAACTATTGTTCACATTTTGTGTATTTAACAACACTTAACATCGATTATACGGATTCAAATTTTGACAGTGGTTGTTTCTATCCCTAACTCACATTTTAGAACTATTTTAGAGCACTAATGCTTTCATCTGCAAATGGTAAATTATGCCTTTAATAGCATGCCCATACAGTGACAGGGCATTAAACTGCACATTTCTTGAATATGAGACCGTTCTGAAGCAAACAATTTTCACACAACAATAGATATATAATGTACTCTTTAAATGAATCCCACAAGGATTGGAACAATCATCCCCCAGCATTCCCATTGATTTCCACTGATCACTTACTAGCCATCCCCTTTAAGAATAAGTCAACTTGTGTATTGAATTGAATTGAATTGAATTTATTCAAGTCCTTCAATTGAGACAAGCATTCTATACTTTCCAAATTTCTGTTACATTTTGTTATACTTGTAGTTTGTTTATTTATTTTCTCTTTTTTTTTGTCTTTTGGATTGTTTATTTGTTTGTTTGTTTGGTTGTGTACCTGGTTGGACTGTGAGGAAGTGGGCATTAAATCATGTCTGCCATTTGTGAACATTTGTGAAATGAATCGGGTGTGAACATAGCGACATGCATACTGTACAATTGTATGTATGCACAAAACTTGTATGCATTCATTATACTACTAAATCAACCATTGTTTCCTGAGCTGCGTTCAGTTTTACGTCTGAACATGCTCCATGACCACTTCCACTGTCGCACAGATGGCATTAAAAACAAAATTTCCGTACCATTATCACCGACTGCTCTGTATGAACCAGGAAATCCACTCCATGCATTATGAATTCCCTGTCATGCCTATAAATGACCAATCTATCCACTTTGGTAGAATAAAGCTCAATATACACTGCTATGGTAATCCTCCATAATCTAATACTAGTAGTGTGCAGCTCTCGACGAGTGTTTAAAATCTGTTGCTAAAGGTCAATGCCTGAACTATCTCCAATTACCTATTTCAATCTGTAAATGTCATCTCTTCTTGCTTTGTTGCTACTCTTTCTTGCTACATATTTTTTTGTTATGCAGGTGTAGGTCAGGAAAACAGTGCGAAGCATTAATGTGGGCACACAATGCAATAATAACCAAAGAGAATTAATATAGCACAAAATATCATACAGACTTCAGACCCATTTGGTTTGAGGGCTGTTTTTTATGTTAATGTTTATTTCAGCCATAACACGGGGAGTTCAGTATTATCGTCTGAATAGCTCATTCACCCAGACATAGCAATGCACCTGACTCATTGCAAAATCCATCAAATCATCTCTTCTTATTTTGGAAACCCCCCCCCCCCCCCCCTTATGGCTGGAATATATTAAAGTTATAGTGTTCTATTAAAAAATAAATAGGTCTCATCTATGTGAATGAGAGTGTAGACTTGCATGAAATGTAAAAATAGTGTAAAAATATAGTTCCGACTATATAGGTCATGTAATACCTTATCAGTGATATAAAGGAATATTTGGAGTTGCTTTGTGAGGGTGTTTCACAGCATTTTAAACATGCTTCTTCTCTGCCCAAGTGAGCTCACCTTTAACCTCCAGAGGGGGAAGGTGGATTCTACATCGCGTTTGAAGAAGCGCGTCGTCTTGGTGGCAGCACTCAGCAGGTGTTCTGCTGGTAGGCCTTGGGTCTGCGAGATGTACCGGATCTGATGAGAGAAATAAACAAGAGATATGAAATGAGGGAAGAGTCGTCTGAATGGAATGCTACAGAAAGCAATTTTCTCGATTAAATCTTCATCAATGTGCCCCAAGAAAATGGGGTTAACCTAATTGCAATCCACTTACCGGGTCTGCGTTGACAGTTCTCCTGCTTGTAACTTTAATTTGCAAAGCATGGTCGCATCACGCAAACTGTAAAATGAATTATCCTTGAGCATGTATAATCTAACTTTCAGTTTCAATTTGTATTTCTCGAAAGCAAATCATTGGAGTTTTTGGATGTTTATAACGAAATCGTCCCCGGGTGGGAAAAGCCCACAGAATAAACATCAACTACAAAAAAAAAAGCAACAACAACAACCAAGCAAACAAAACCAACTGCAAAAACTAAAACAGCATGATGAAAACACTCTTATAATTGATATGGTGACATGTGTACAAGTATCACTTTTCACTATTCCGTTTAAATCCATTTTATGTCTGCTGCACTATGAAAGTACGCAAAATCACCAAAACATGCTACAAACTCTTTGAATACTATTATTAGTATCCACATACATGCCATATTGTGGGCGCTATATGGTTGTGTTGTGTTCTGTTTTGGTTTTGGTTCTCAATTATTCGACAGTCCCATAAAAGGAGTTGTGTACTCTTAATCACTCATCTCTATGTACTTTACATTGTAGGTACACACACAACCAAAGAACCTCCAATCAAGTGGACTGTCACCGATAAATGAACACAAGGGCTGCGTTTATCTAAAAACTTTCTGAGGCAGAATCACGATCCTAAATGCGTTTTGAGGCATTTTCAGAGGTTAGATAAACGCAACCATGTTTTCAAACGCATTTAGAAACGCCATTTTGAAACGCCTTTCAAAGAGCGTTTTGAAACACGTTTATATCTCAAGGTCAAATCCCAGATGCTTACGGTTGTGCTCTCTACCCATTATTTGTGTGTGACTGAGGAGGTATGTTTGGTGGTATGCAGTTGACCTTTACTTCCCAGGTCAAACGGCGCAAAGCAGCTGCACAGTGACACCACTCGAATCATGATTGTATGATGGTAAGATAAACTCAAACCACGTTTGCAAACACCGTTCCAAACGCATTTTGAAATGTGATTCTCTCTCTCAAGTTAGATAAACGCAGCCTTAGATTCACGTGTTCGCTGTGGATGGAACTATTCACATGTGCTTTTCAAATGTAATGTATCTTGGTGTGCAGCAAATGAAAATCGAATCCATTATTATATAGGCCAGCCATATCTCCCTACGATACTAGCCTACCAAGTCTTTAATCATAATTTCTTTTTCCCGATGCAGAAACAAAGTTGTGTGTTATTATCATTTACTTTTTTCTTGAATGGTGTTTCTGTTGGGAATTCCATAGGATTTTTAATATACACAATACCAATTTCCTTTCTTTTTTTAATTCCAAGTACTGTAAATTTGGATAATGGTTGGGTTGATTCATACACAAAATTTATCTTGGTAGTGGTTTAGGTCTGGAGCATGCCTGCCAACTTTAAAATTCCGGACAATAACTGGGAGAAAAAATTGCAAAAATTGAAATTTTCACCCACCTCCCACACATTACTATCAGCAGGTGATGACAAAAATAGGAACACACGATTGAATGAATCTCTTCATTTTTTTTTTTTTTTTCTACAGAGAATAATATTCGTATAAAAGCAGGAACAGTCGGCAGGTATGGTGCAAGGATAGAAAGCACACAAGTAGAGCTGGCTGCATACAGGTTTGGCGTTTGAAACCCCCTTTAAACCGCGTGTTGTCTATAAATACAACGCTGCAACTCATATCCCTGTTATTTGACACATCACCTAAAAATACTTCTGAACTGTTCCCCTGACCTTTCTTATAAGACTTTCTAATCTCCTATCACTGTCCCTACATATACAAAATGTACCTCCCAAATCACCATCACGCACCCTCGTCTGTGCAGGAGTGTCCTATGACCCAATTCACACCCACAAAGTATAGCGTATCCCATAAAGTTTTTTTGTTGTTGTTGTTTCTTTCTTTTTGGACTACTTTCCATGAAAAAAGCATTCCCTTAATGTCCTTGACTCTTCTTTCAGATGCCTTTCATTCAGGTGATAAAATTCAATCTCAATCAGGACTCAAATTCTGGCATTTTTCATTCAGTGTGCAGTGGAAAACTTAAGCATGAAATGCTTCATGTACATACCACTCCAAAATTCCTTTGTTGCTCTAGTATCTATATGCCAACATTTTAAGAGCATGGAGGTGCAAGCCTGCTATTGGTGGAAACGAGTCTGAGATTCACTGTCGAGACCTCTGTGATTTGCCAAGCTTGTACTAAAAGCCGGTGATTGGGTTACAGAATTTGTTTGGAGTACATAGTACCTTTACCAAGAAAATGTACAGATTGCATTATACATGCATGTGTGCTTGGTTTTGTTTCTTGTTGCTGTTGTTCTTTTTTTTATTACTGGCATAATATTCATTCTGGCCTCTCGTTTAACGATAGAAGTACTTCCGTCAGTGGTAAATATGCTGGTACGCTATTTGATGGTTCTCGTCTTCAATTACACCCTGGGGACAAAAATAAAAAGAAGGGGAATACTCCCCCCAGGTTTCCTCTGCACAGTAGATATTTTTGCACTGTCTACTACTGTATGGTACGCTAAACGACACAACAGACGTAGTCACATGTTGGTTCCACGTGCTGTAACTAACTATGAACACATTTTTCCATGCTTCATGGAAAAGAGAAGAATACCCTTGCCAGGATAAGACAATGTGTGAATGCTTGCATGTGACAAAGGCATGACATTAAAGTGCGCTGGTCTGCAATGCTAATGACAAGTGTCATGGGAAGCACTTGCGTGGTACTGTTGATCAGAATGTTTCACGCACTTCTATCCCAGCATGTACTTGAATGTCTGGGACTATTAAGCAGAGTTTGTCATAAAAACAGCATCTCAGAAGCATTTCAAATGCTACAGACACAATAACAATACTAACAACAATCTTCACTATTTCTTCCCCTGCCCACTCAACATAATAATAATGGTATTGATGATGACATTATTAATACAAATTGTACAATGATAATAATGGTATTAACGACAGGTATAAAGAAATAAATAAAAATAAGCACCTAGGTATTAAAGTGTATATCTATTAAAACAAAACATGTAGAAATGATGTCTAGCATCATATCCAACAAACAAGAATTACATCGTGCAGCATCTAAATCAGAGTAGATCTAGATTACACCACTTTAATATACACCATATTACTGCATAATACTGTACAACTCAAGACACCAGACTTTTTCTCAGAGCCATTTTAGTCTGGGACTAGTCATTAGGCCCGTTCACACACAAGGGAAAAAGTGCGATTTAAAAATCGATTTTCTTATCGCGATCAAAATTTCGAAATTTTTTCCAGTGTGGACAGAAAAATCTCACTAATTACCGCGATCCTTATCGCGATCCAACTCGCACTATTAGTGCGATTTTTCAGAATAATCGTGATTATTTTGCCAAGCGTCGTGTGTGTGAGCGTGATCGAGATTCGGAAATCGGTATTTTTAGTCCCATCCTTCGTAGCGCGTGCGAAACTCTATTGGGACTGCGGGGTCAGTCTTCGGTCATGCAAGATTCGCGCATGCGCATTTTGGCCACTGATCGTTCTTTCCTTGCTGCGAAGTGCTATTTTTCCCTGTGTATGAACGGTCAAAAAAAAAATCGAAATTTGGATCGCGATTGAAATTTCGATTTTCGTTGTTTGTGAACGGGCCTATAAGGTACATAGAGAGGACAGTGCATAGGAAAGGTTACACAAACATCCCACACTCACTATTCTGGTAGGTGAAACTTGTATTGACTGTATAGGCCTAAAGTGATATCCCACATGTGAGTGCTGTAGACAAGCACTATTCATTACTTTTGCACAAACACTTGTACATAAATATTCTCATTCTCTACAAGGCCTGGTCCAAAAGGTCCATGGAAATCAATCACATTTATTAATCAACTCCAAACTGGTGCTCCTTGAATGCAGCACCAAAGTCTCCATGGAGGCGTACAATGCTTTGTGTTTATTAATATTGTTGTTTGCCATGTGTGTGTTTTGCTTTGTCTTGGTTTTTTTTTTTGTGTGTGTGTGTGTTGGTTTTTTTTTAGGGGGGGGGGGCCTTCATATAGGGCTTATTATTTGTGGTCAGCAATAATGACTCACATTTATTTGCTCTATTTAAAGTATTCAACCAACTCCTGTTTCAGTATCAAAACATCATTCATTTGATACATTTGATACACAAAGTGCCCCGAAAATGCAATTGTTTTTACCGGTCATGTGGCAATTGCTTAAAAATTACTGGCCTGATAGTGACTTTTACTGGTTTGCGACCATCTGACCAGCGTCAGTGTTAAGCAATGACTTATCATGACGAAAGTAACAAAAGCAAAATTGCTGCAACTATTCTCTTTTATTCATAATAAAACCTGGAGGAAATGTGGTACGTATATTGTACACAAATTCACAATTTCCAGTCTGAAAGCTTAAGTAGATCCCCATCAAAATAAAACCTGTAACAAAAACCTGATTTTATACTTAAATCCATGCTCAGTGCTTTGCTTTTTTATCGTGATGATACTGATGGTCATAATTTTCATAAAATGTACATGTATGTGAACTTTAATGGCTGTCCCCACAGTCAAATACCTACATGTACAAGTGTAAGTTTTGACCAATCTTCTCTATTAAATGCACACACACACGAAGAGATGTAATCATTGCTGCCATGGCAACGAGGACCACACCCGAGGGGATGCGGAGAGCCTCCCATACTGTACCTGGTCGTACTCCGACGCTCCTGGATAGAGCGGCCATCCCAGAAAGAGCTCTGCCACTACACATCCAAGGGACCACATATCGATGGCCTCGCAGAACGGCAGACCAAGGATGATTTCCGGTGCCCTGAAGTGGAAAGAGAAAGAGTAAATAGACAGAAAGAAACAAATTATAAATGACCCTGTGATAATAATCACACCAAACAATCCCTTCAGCTGACTGTCACATGGTTTGATGGGTTTGCAGTTTCCTCCTTGGGATTTCCTGGACTGTATATTTAAGCCAGACCCTGTTTTCCCCATCTAAGGGTTTGTTTTTTGTGTGTGTGTATTTTGGTATTATCAGAAGGGTGTTTAAATGTCATTTTCTTGCATCAGCGAAATGTATGAATCACCTTTTTAATCGGGAAAGTCATGAATTATCATTGCCTGATTTGAATAGTTTGGATGGACAGGAAAGAAGATCAAACACACTCTGAACATTATTTTGAACAAAGTTGGTGACTTTGAGATAAATTGCAATGAGACCCAAATTTGTATCACCTACAATTACAGTATTTATAGTCACACAAACTGATATTCATGTTGGAACTCAATGCTCTCTAACAAATTCTCATAATTTCTTTTGAATGTCATTATCCATAAATCCCGAAAGTATACAATTACAATTGACTCGTCATGGGCACAGAATCATAGTTGACACAATGAACTTTTGAGAGAGAGAATTAAAAAAAACCAAAAAACTCCTTGTTCTATGCTACAACTGATGGTGGCATAACGACTCTTTAAACGCACACAAAATTTGATTTCCCTGCAGTCGAATGATTCGATGAAGTCTTTGTCTCTGTGAAGTGTTTACAACCTTGCAAGATATGCCATATTATTTCAACACAACAGGGAGGACATTGTTTTACACCATGGAGACTACCCTGGGTATATAGATAAGACAATCATTGTTATCATTACCATCCTTCTAGTGTTTGAAACACACATTTGCATCAACTTGCTATAAAAATATTTCTGAAAGATTTGTCAAGGATGGTTAAAAGTTGACTGGCCAGGAAATGGGTAAACCAGGTAATCATCCCCCCCCCCCAAAAAAAAAAAAAAACACACACACACCAAAAAGGAAAAGAGTGTGATCACACATGTCCATCAGATAGATTTTAATATGCACTCCCAGTTTTGAAGACCATTAGAGTCATTTCAACTCTGTAAAACCTTCAATGTTATTGAAAGCAACACAGTTGCCAAAGGGAGGACACAAACACAAAATCATGATTTGTCTGGAGCATTGTACAATGGGCAAACTTCTTTCTTTTCTTCTCTTTTCTTTTTTTTTTTGTTGCAGAAAAAAAAGAAAGAAAGATGTGTGCAATGCAAATTTGCTCCAATTCCAACACAAATACTCTTAAATTGTGGATGAGTGTGTACAGTGAGAGGGCAGACGTATGTGCAACACACATGGCGTGCTTAACATACAATAGTCTGCAGCATGACACCACGATATCACTTCAGTCATCCAACCAGCTACGTGTGTACATGTAGCCAGCCAGCCAGCCAGCCAGCCAGCCAACAAGCCCTGCCTTGTTTTATAAGGGCTGCGACAGAGAAGTGTCTGGCGCTGGTTACGGAACAGACACGACAACCACACTGTACAATCCTCCTCCTCGACATCGCTCTTCCTCTCCTCCTCCTTCTCCTTCGGCCGACAGAATGCATCATCGGCGGGACCGCGCCCTGTTCCCATCGCCTGGAATGCCTGGCTGGGAACCAAGAATGCCTGCCACAAGGCTTGCCAAGGATGCTATCCCCCTCCTCCTCCTCCTGCTACTTCTCTCGCGTCCGTCTCCATGATCTCTGTCTCCATCTCCGTCACTTCGACAACCAATCCAACCAAGCATCCCATCATCACCGCACTATCTTGATGGCGAGAATGTGGTATCAGTCTCTCTCAGGGGGATGAACTTAAAGCTTTAACTGTATTCATGACACAGATAAGTTTCAAAAGATACCTGAAAACTTATTCTGGATGTTTGATGACAATCTCGCATCTCTCTTTCTGATCATCAATGTAGGCCTATATGGTAAATGTACACTTATGTGACGGACCTTCATGCAAGCACAGTGCAACAGTGTAAACAAAAGATCAGTCTTTAGAATATCAGATACTTAAAGGGATCGTACAGTTTTAGTTGAGACCTAATTTCAGGTTTCTAACATTTTTGGTGAGATAATGAGAAACCTCTTATGAAATATGAAAGAGCATGTAATTCTATGAGGAATTCAACGTTTATTTGATGAAAATTAGTTTTGAAATGGCTGAGATATCCAAAAAAGAGCGATTCTGATAAAGTGTGGGACCCACACTTTATTACGATCGCTTTGTTTGACTTTGTTTTTGGATGTTTCATTCATTCCAAACCCGATTTTCATCAAATAAACTTTGAATTCCTCTTAAAATGGTATGCTCTGTACTATATCATAAATGTTTTCTTGGTATCTCGCAAAAAGTTAAAAGCCCAATTCTCATCTCCACCAATACTGTACTATCCCTTTAAGAGAGGTACAGTTTGCTCAGTTTTGTGGCCTCCCATATTAAAGGGTGTGTACAGTTCTGGTCGAGGTGGGGATTTAGCTTTTAATGTTTTGCGAGATATTCAGAAACCACTCTATGAGATGCCAAAGAGCATACAATTCTTAGGGGTATCAAAAGTTTATTTGATGAAAATCGGTTTTGAAATGGCCGAGATATATTCCAAAAACAAGGTGAAACAAAGAGATCCCAAAAAAAGGCGTGGCCTGCCGCCTTTTAATATCATCACTTTTTTGGATATCTCGGCCATTTGAAAACCAATTTTCATCAAATAAACGTTGAATGCTTCGTAAAATTACATTCTCTTGCATATTTCATAAGAGCTTTCTCATTATCTCACTTAGGAATGTTCAAATCATGAATCCCCACCTCAACCAGTACTGTACAGTCCCTTTAAAACTTTTTTAGATACTGTTGAACCTCTCGTATCCGGACAAGTCGGGACCAGGGCTCATCCGGATAAGGGATTTGGCCGGATACGGGAGACTAAATGCTTTATACATGTACATATACATACACATGTACTGATGTAGCCCATTGTAGTACCACATGTACACTAGTACCCATGTGTATACTGCAACCTTTTCATTGTTACATTTGGGGATGTTTCGGGATGTTGAAATGTCTGAAGGTAAGCAATTTGGAAGGAAATTTGATGCAATGTATGTTTATCATATTGGAAGTAATATGTAATTCATGTGTGTTTGGGTAGGAGTTCTCAAGGAGTTGGTAATCCCCCTTTCTTCCCGTAATTATTTAAAAAAAAATCACGGTGAGATTGCGTCCGGATAATAGAGAGATCCGGATAAAGGGAGGCCGGATAATAGAGGTTCAACTGTACTTCGAAATTTCACTATTGAAATCTTCACAAGCCATAATGAATAATGATATTCAAAAAAGCTAAGCTTTACTTTCATGATACTGAAAGGATCGAGTCACTGTGTTGTGGACACAATTGGGTATGAGTTTGGTACAGTTAATATTCAGGCCAACATCATGGCAGTTCACCAACACAAAACTTTTATAGGGCTGTAAAATAATTCAAATTTCAGTCCAATGGGTGCATTCAAACTCTTTTGTCTTTAAATCAATATCATACACTATAACAGCAGAATCCCCACCAATAAACCATCGAATGCAAGGTGTATTTTAACCATATAATTAAAGAACACATGGACTTAGGTCAACTACTGAAGAGGTTTTGAGTCATAATACTGTATGTGTATGAGGTCAACCGTCAATCACCCGAGTTCATCTTTACCGAAGAGCCTCTGTAAACATTGCTTTAATATAATCTTTCCAAGCTTTTGAGACCCTATGAAGGCCCATTTGTTTGTCACGCATATTGCCACCCACCTTCACATCAGAAATTTAAATGCATACAATTGTACCATTCTTGTTTTGAGATTGAATTTTAACCCCCTTGGACACATCCTATGGATCTGTAAACACAGGCAAAGTTAGCACATCACAGTATCCCTGGAGATTGTATCATCTGAGCCATATACTGTACAGCATAGGGATGTACAAAATGTGACAGTGCCTTTGAATTTGAACAAATAGAGATGCCACAACCTGCATACTGTATCTTGTGACATTTACACATTTTATAACTGTGCTTTGCTAGCATTGACTGGATCATGCTTTTGAAGCATCTTCAACTGATCTCCCTAAAAATTACTCAACCTGGGCAAGATTTCACCTTCTTTTTGAATACAGAGCTCTGTGCTTGCACAACACAAATTTTTGCAATCTTTATCCTGCCCGCAAGATCAAACGGACCTGGTTTGAAGACCAGTGACAGTGATAGTGAGGGGAAACACCCCCCCGAGACTACAATGTACAACTGTACATGCAGGCATTGTGTGCTTGTACAGTATAAAACACATTCTGCCTGCCACAGACAATAGCAATCCCTACATGTCTTCATACACATGGGACACACTTGAAATTTTTGGGGGAGGGGGAGTGGAAAGCTAATGGTGTAGGTGAAGGGAGGGAAGGTGTGACACAGGTAAGGAATTTAGGCTTTATGAAGAGAAGTTCCACAACATGGTCTGGCAGTGGGTTTTGAATTGCTGAAATTTTATAGCAGCCAACGGGTCTTCTTTACATTCCAAGTTCCAATCATGGGGGAATGGGGATGGGGGCATCACTCTTGGAATAGCCCTAATCAGAATAAAGACAAGGTCATCCCGTTGTCCCGACTTCAAAAATGCATGAAATTTTCCTGAAGCATCTGCCTTTTTTCATGTCTCTGCAGCTGCACCAATATTTTTGCCAGAAGCCACATGATCTCCCAGCTCAACTATCACTTGGAGACATTATCACAAGACACACATCAAGTGTCAGTGGTCAGCAAGTTTCTTGACTTGTTTACGACAACAATGACACATTAATACCTCACGTATGCTCATGCTCATAATGTGTGCGCACTGTCATCAACCCTCATACAACGTAGCAGGTCTCGTGGCTGAAGACTGAGACTACACATGTAACTTGCCACACTGAGCACTGCGAGAAACGGGTGAAAGCGAGACTGAGTGACGCAGCCACGAAGCCTTTTGAAACCTGTTGTTTTGTTTTGTCCCTTCCACCTCCCGACGAAGGCGAATATGAATTATTCATATATTCATGAGTCAGATCACAGTTGGTATGCTAATGAGGACGTGTCAACGCTGCACTGGCAATGCAGGCAGCTACGGATGAGCGAGCCGCCGACATGCATACTTATGCATAAATATTCATTAGATGCGACGGCGTGGTGAGCAATGCGGTCGCTGATTGGCTGCTACCCTTTTTGGTAGGAGAATCTGCGAGAAACAATGCTCAAAGTTAAGAAATTCATGTCGCGTTTCAAAAGGCCTCGCGGCGTCGGTCTTGCATTCACCCGTTCTCTTGCGGTTAGTCCCTTTTTCAGCCACAAGGCCTTGCCAAAAGGCTACCTTCATAGAGACCTTTAACAATCGTCCACACTCTCGCATCTGGGACTTCTAGGGTAAACTGTTACGACGTCACGGAATCAAGCCATCACCTCTTGAGAGTCACACATTAAATGAGTGGCATTAAAAGAATTTCGGCACACCAAGTCCCATGACTCCACGGACATACCCATACCCTGCTAATATTTAAACAAACAACAAATGTCTTCGTCTTGGCTACGCTGTACGGTTGTCTATACAGCTGTACTGCAGTCAAAGTTCTAGTCAAACTCGATAAATTTCACAAGTACAGTGTACATGTAGTTTTCAAGCTGAAAGCACCTTTCCATATCCTGATGCCGGCTATGGTGCAGGGTTATCATAAAAATATGACATCATGATAATGTTTTTAGAATTCTAGAGCTTCACATTCTCATGAAACAGTGGTATTACTAGTGGTATTACGGGGTGATCACTAACGCCTAGTCGTTAACAATCGCCCCGACATTGTACAGGCAAGCTAACCTGGAAACATTGAACTGCACATTACTTGAATATGACACCATTCTGAAGCAAATAATTTTCACACAACAATATATATAATGTACTCTTAAATGAATCCCACAAGGATTGGAACAATCATCCCCCAGAATTCCCAGTGATTCCCACTGATCAGTTACAAAGTGTACTAGCCATCCCCTTTAAAGGGAAGATAAACCCCAAGAACAATGTAGATTGAGTGAAAGCAGCAACATTGGTAGAACACATCAGTGAAAGTTTGAAGAAAATCGGACAATCGATGCAAAAGTTATGAATTTTTAAAGTTTTGGTGTTGGAACCGCTGGATGAGGAGACTACTAGAGGTTATGACGTATGAGAGGACTACAATATCAAGAAAATATAAAGAAAATACTACAAAAATCCATTTTTCATGAAAATTACAAATTCCATCAACTTGATATTGACATATGTTAAGGGTAGCAATTATTCCCCCTGCTTTCTGAAAGCGGTTGGTCCACTGCTCTTTCATAATTCTAGAAAAGTGAATTTTTGTTGAATATCCTTTATATTTTCTTTGTATTGTTGTCCACTCATACGTCATATCCTCTAGTAGTCTCCTCATCCAGCGGTTCCGACACCAAAACTTTAAAAATTCATAACTTTTGCATCGATTGTCCGATTTTTCTCAAACTTTCACTGATGTGTTCTACTAATGTTGCTGCTTTTACTCAACCCACATTGTTCTTGGGGTTTATCTTCCCTTTAAGAAGTTCATCTCTGCTCAGGTATGCCTGCATTTTTTTTTTATTTTTTTTTTTTGATAACAATGAGTGCAAATTGTAATCTCACATTCTCATAAAATGGCAGTAAAATAATTGAATTTATTGAAAAGATGAGTCAGTTACCCTGGATTTGATGCAAAAATGACAAGAACAACACAGAAAGAATAATAAAAACAAACCATTCCCATGTAATACAACCTAACACATGACATCTGAGCCAGCATTGTGTGCAGAGCAATAAAACAACACAATAATCAAAAACAGTGAAAAATAAGTATGAAAAAAAGACTTATAAAATTTACAGAACCTACAACGTACAAGTAGCTGTTGGTTCACAGTGCCACCAAACTGTAGGCAAATCATTTGGGGGGTTCTTGAAACTGACTCACTGCACAGAAAACATGATGTCTGTATAGATGTGGTATTTGCCATTTCTTTCATAATTAGCTGGTTTGGAAGTTGTCTACCCTTCAAAATCATATTCTTTGTGTGTGTGTGTGTGTGTGTGTGTGTGTGTGTGTGTATGATGTTTTTAAAACATTTTTTTCCAGGGGGGGGGGGGTTACAGGAAGCAAAGACATATGTTTAAAGGCTAGAGGGGGCATGCTACATTTCATTTCTGTCACCTTCAAAATTAATATTGTTTTAAACTTTCCGGTTGACTTTTGGACTTTGTCATCGCTAGACAAGAAGGCAATGAGATGTGACGTCAGAGTCAAAGGAAATGTATGAAGAAAATAGAGGAGAATTTATCTTTCTTTTTTCTAGCATTTTAATGAAATTCAAGTTCATGGTTTAACCCCATTCAGAAGGTGGGGGGAATGATATTATCCTTTACACACAGCAAGGAAAAAAAAAAACTGAAGGAAAATGCAGTTTTCATTAAAGATCAAACTTTGTAATAAAATTATATTTTCTTTATATCATATTATCCTACTGTGGTCTCACAAATTTCCTGTTCAGATAGCCTTTTTATCTTAGCACTCTCTAGCAGTGGTGGACTTTAACTTTAAAAAGGCATAACTTTTGGATGGACTGTTTGACTGTCCTAAAACTCCACTTCTGTGTTCTTCTGATATTTCAGCATCAAATGAATCCATACATATTCAGGGTAATTTCTCCTTTCAATAGTGCAATGGGGGGGGGGGGGGGTTGTAAAAGAACTTTTGTGCCTATTAAAGAGTTTGCCCCTGGTAGGGGTACAGTTGTCATGCCTTTATGATGCTGTCCATCCAACTAGCCACACGTTGCCCCCCTTGGAGATAATTACCAGCCAGCTTGCTGGTAAGGTATGTGGAGGACACAGATAAAATGGTATACAAAGTGATTGAGGGGGGAGAAGGGATTGGGAGATGGAGGAGGGGGCTGGTGAATGAGGGGTGGGTATGGGAGCTCCACTCATCTAGGCAAATGAGGTCATGCCCGTGCAGACCCTTTGTATCGCAGACACACCGACACAAACACACACACGCATCCGCATTGAACACACCCACACACTGTAGTTATGAGTTCTTTTTAGAAAATGACTCAATCCCATTTACGGAAGTCATTTGCAGCCTTATCATCGGAGATGATGTTTTCTGAATAAATAATAGGGGTGGAATATGATTGGATCACTTTTGTTTTCCTTGGTAATACAAGCAGACAAGCAGATTGTTGGCAGCATTACCTTGGTACAATATACTTGTTATTAGCCAGTTAGTACATACAAGTAACTGACAAGTCTATCACCGTTATCAAATTTTATGCATGCCTTTAGGAGAAACTTTCTGTTGTTCTTCCTCATTACAGGAAGCCTGAATAGCTACACATATAAAGTCTTGCCCTACATACATGTAGTAACAACTCATGCATTCAACTGAGGGCTATCATATTGCATTGCAACTAAAAACTTATTAAAAGAGGTGAATAGGAGGGTTCATCGGCAAGCTGTCGGTGAGAAATATTCATGACTATGAATGATAATGGTAAATGACTCTATTCACAAAAAACATTCCAAAATACAAAACTTTCACACTTCTCATATTAAAAACAAACAAACGAACACTGCCTCCGACACACTTCAGGAAAAAGGCAAGAAAACAGAATATTGATTATTGGCACTCCCTGTCATCTTGCAAGAGTATGAACATGTGGTGATAACTTGCACCATGATATGCACCCTATGCTGAATATACTCTCAAAATTTTGGCTTCACAAGAATGGCGGACTGTGCATATGGCCATTTTTACAATCAGTGGTGTAAAATGCAGTATTGACACTAATTGGTGTATAACTTTCTTATACACTGACAGATATGCATTATTTTTTCTCATAATCTTACCATCCACAGTGTCTACCTTGGGTACCTTAATGAACTTTCCTCTCTTTTTCTTTCAGATGTGGCAGGCACTTACATGCCTGAAATCCAACACTTTTGGTGTACTCACTCTGACATAGTATTTTTGTCAGAGCTAGCATATTAAATTGTTTATTCCTTTTCATTATTTTTGTTGCTGTTGTGATAGACAGGTATCCAACATTAAGAACTATTATGTTTACCAGGTTCTGCTTTGTCTTCTTTAAATACTGAAATTGTCCAAACTTTATGTTTCGGAGGTGACATTTTCCGTTAACAATTAACCCCTCTTTTGAGTTAGCTCTTGTTCACAATTCTGAAATTCAACTTTGCTAATTTCCATCAAAACAGAATAGTAATCAATCTGAGTTAACTTTGATCCAAAGATTATTTAATTCAAATAACTTATCATTTTTTGGTGAACATTTATAAATTTATGTAGCTTTTCCGTTAACATTTCTGTCACCTCCGAGACAACAGATTTATGTATCTAATTTTTTTATTCTTGACATCAGTTATACATTACATTTGCAAAAATGTAACATATCCCCTCACATTATCTCTGAAGGAAGGTAGTAGAAATATAGCCTGTTGTTTTCATTTCGGAGCAATTTACAATTTTCCGTTAACACTTGTCACCTCCGAAACAATTGTCACCTCCGAAACAACAGGCATATCATATTTGATAATTTCTCGAAGACAAAGCAATTTTGTTTGATTCTCTCCAATTTACAGGAATCTCTTTTGGATGACAATAGTAATATGGCAACAGGAAGTGAGAATTTTCTAGGGATTAATAAAAGATTCAATAAAAACTAAAAATTACTGTTTCGGAGGTGACAAAACACTGTTAACAAGATTTTTTGTTCATTTCTGTTGAAGAGAAACCATATCATGTACTCCAATGGTTTCATTTATTTTAGTAACATAAGTCTGAAAGTGGAGAAATCAACTACCACACTCTCACTCTTTTTTTTATTACTAGACTGTACGTTTTAGGGCAAATTTACATTTTTTCACTTTTTTTAACAATGAGAATGCACAAAATACACCCATCTGTTGTATATATAATATTGTAATCAAGATCATTTCTCCTGCTTTAGTTAAGTAAACATATAGATGCTTTCATCTTAGAAGCTTGATTTCCAACAAGCAATTTAATAGTTGTGTAGATTTACCAATCACAGCTTTCCTTGTAGGTTGCTTTTTCTTGTGTTTCGGAGGTGACATTGTTTGTTAACACCATATTGTTATGTGATAGTGAAAGGCAAGACTTCAGTTCCTTTTCACTATCTATTAACATTTTCTAATACATTTAATATACTACAAAATTATCACAACAGAAGTGACTTTTGTATACATAGCTCACCAGAATTCCCTTGATACCAAAGTAATACATGTGGCAGTTCATGCATGCCCTAGTCCACAATCTTAAAAAAAAGAATGTAAAAAAAAAAATCATCAAATCATCAAACTCCACAAAAATGCCACATGCCTATAGCTGTTGCACAACTTGTTCTTGAATTGTTGTTTTTCCATGTACAATGTGGTAATCATAAACAAAATTGTGATTTTTTTTTTTTTAATATGACAATAATTATTACATTTTCCAAGTTGAACCAACTGTTTATGACATTGTATCTTTTAAGATTATTGAAGTTGTATGTGACAACTAAAGTGAACAGAGGAACAAGTCCCCAGGACTGGAAAGGGAAAGATAAAAAAAAAAAAAAAAAATTGTAGTTCTATTTCAGTACTTTTGATGAGGTGTTAACCTTGTTCTGTTATTATGTTTTATCTTAGAAGTTGGCTTTAAGTACTGGAATTTCAAGGAAAAGAAAATGGTTTCTTAAAGGACAAGTCCACTTTCATATACATGTGGATTGAGTGAATGCAAATGTTCAACAGTAAAACATATCATTGAAAGTTTGGGGGAAATTGGACAATCCATTCAAAAGTTATGGGTTTTTAAGTATCTGCGCAATCACTGCTGGATGAGACGACTACGACAGTGTATGATGTCACATGCATACAACGATATAAGGAAAATATAAGTGAATTTCACAAAACTTTACTTTTTGAAAAAAGTGCACATTTCTTGAACTTGCTTCTGATGTATTTTAGGGCAATATTATTCACCCTGCCTTCCAAAAGAGAGAAGTCATGTGTTCTTTTGTTGTGCAAGAAAAATGAAAATACAGAATGTTGAATTTTCTTGATACTTTCTCTATATCCTTGTGCACATGTGACATCACAAGCTATAGAAGTCTTCTCATTCAGCTTTGACTGAGCAGAAACTTCAAAAATCCATAACTCTTGAACGGATTGCCTTACTTACCTCAAACTCTCACTGATGTGTTTTACTAATATTGCTATATTTACTCAACCCTTAGGTCTATTGAGGTGAACTTGTCCTTTTCCAGTTTCGGTCCCTTATAGGTTTATTTGAGACCAGTTTGTGTCCGGGACCTTCTGTGAAGTTGATGGGGAAAATTACTGAACAAAAACAAATTTTCCCCTCAAGTTCACAGAAAAGCATTATGCTGCTCTCTTCAGCTGGGAAACACAAACTGTTGTCTTAACCAAACTGTAAAAACTTGCTAAAGATTGGTATGAATTACAATCTCAAACAAAATATGAGCTGGTATCCATTATCATGAAAGAGAATAACCAAACAAAATAACAAGTAAGAACTGAAAGAAAGAGCTTATATTTGAAAATTAAAGCTATGAGGAAAGACATGTATGTTCACTAAATATTTAACACCTGAGAAGTTGGGTTGTCTCTGTGTTGTGTCACCTCAAAAACAATAAAATGTTTTTTCTTATCATATACTTTTTACTCTCAAAAGTGACTGTTAAATATGCATGATTTGCAGGTAATTTTCAATCAATTGAAAAAATGTAAAATATATTTTAGTAATGTCAACAGTTTAAATGAATCTGGTGTATAGAAAATTTATCCCAGATGAACCAAACACCTTTCACCAGTATCATAACATTGGTATGGTGGCTATCAAGGATGATGAAGAATTCATGAACATCCTTGAATTAATCTATTTATAAAACTACCTGCAAACAAAAACGTACACAAGTCAAATAAGAATTTTTGCTTTTGGTATTCATACCGTATGTCCCCGCCAAAAAATTACAGTGGTACCCTCCGCAACGATAACTTTAAAGATAGTGAATCAATCTAAAATACAATGTAAGGGATTCAAACTATAACTCATTGCCCACGACTTACAGAAAACCCCATTCACTTTGCTTCAGAGGTCAAAGAGAATTGAGGATTTTTGTAGAGCATGTGAGGATTCCCTTCCCTCCAAGTTCTGTATATTGTGCTTACACATTAATATGCAGTTCCAAGAGCATCCAAGTGCTGAACTTGGAAGAATCAGACTCCTGACATTCTTTATAACAATCCACATTTCTTTGAGATCACTTAACCAAATTGACTGGGGCTTTCTGCAAAATAGAGCTAAGATGTTATAATTTAAGACCCCAAAGTAGAATTTAGTTGATTTAATCATATTGGGTGCTATCAATGCAAAAGTCTAATTGTAAATTTTTTTGGGGGGACATAGTATATGAATACATGAACACAATGTTAACATTGAATGTCACCTCCGAAACAAAGTTATTCTTCCCTGGTGTTGTGGAATAAAATATTCTGAGAGTAAAGAAACATTACTGAAATGATCTTACACCCTAATTTCAATTTAAGGTAGAACATGGAATGCCATGTTTCTTCAGGTTACAATATCTAGCTTATGTCCATCATATTCTTACTGTAAATTAATATTCTAACACAATGTTAACATTGAATGTCACCTCCGAAACGAAGTGATTCTTCCCTGGTGTTGTGGAATAAAATGTTCAGAGAGCAAAGAAACATTACTAAAATGATCTCACACCCTCATCTCAAGTTAAGGTAGAAAATGGAATGCCATGTTTCTTCAGATTACAATATTTAGCTTACATCCTTTGCCCAAATGGAAGGCACACTACCGGTACCCATGCTAATTAATGAAGTGTAACAAAACACTTGTTCTGTGTGGTTTATCTGCTTGAAACAGGAGTTAATTTCTTGTTCTCGAGTTATAATTATTAAAAACATTGATAAAAAGAAGAAGTTTTTGTGTTATTGTCACTTATTCTAAAAAAAAGTGAGTGTTAATATTAATGTCACCTCCGAAACATTCTAATATGTTAACTGTCACCTCCGAAACATCCATGTGTGAAAAATCCAAGTTTTAAAGAAATGATTGGAATTTTATTTAACCTACATAGGAAGGTAGCCCTTCTTAAAGACTTGTTATAGTAAGAGTTTGACCTGGCCTGCCCTCCAATAAATAGTTAAAATCTTAAAAATTGCATGTCAATTGGTATTTTTAGCAAAAATTTATAAATCTCATGTATTTTTTTTTAAATTCACTTTATATTCAACCCCCAAATAGTTATGATTCACAAACTATATATTGTTGTTAACCATATAAACTTTGCATGGCGAAGTTTGACTACAGAGTTTTGTCAATATGGTGCAATTCATGAAAGCAAAATTTTGCTTAAATTTACTTCAGGTGCCAGGGTTTTCCTTAAATTACACCAATAACCCTTCAGCTTTAAGGTCTGAAATGTTATTTTTTCAAAAATTTGAATACTTTCAAACAGGAATCAAACAGAATAATGAAAAAATATTTTGTTTGAAATTTTGACCCTCCGAGTACAAAAGTTACACCACTGATCGTAAAAAAGGCCATATGTGCACTGTGTCATCTTTGCTGTGAACATAAACTGGGGTGCTGTTATACTTTCTCTGACTTCCTTGTGAAAGGTACCTTCTGCCTCTCTGCCAATAATGCATACATGTATCTCATGTTTCGATACACACTGTGGTACGTGGTAAATGAGCTGTCACTCTCAAGCACAGTTTAGACAAGCCATATTTCTGTTTACATGCCCCAACAGTGTTTGACAAAGGACAGCTGTTCAGCCATCAGACAAATGTTCGCAGCCACCCTGCACCTACAGTAACTGAGCAAGAATACTTTCTAGAGTCTGGTCTGACTAATGTTCAGCCATGAACTGCTGCTAAAAATTGGCACGGCTCAAGGCACATCCAGAACTATGACAAGGGACACAAAAGGAAAAACTTCCGGCTTTGAACAACAGCTTGATGACTCACTGTGAGGAAAGCAAGGTTTCACCAGGGCATATGAGACAATGTGGCAAAGCGCCTTACCTGTAGTATCGTGATTGGAGGTACGTGGAGCAGACAGCTTTGGAGACGTGACTGGCCGAGCCAAAATCGATGACCTTGACCCGATAAGGCTGCCTGACTGGATCAACCAACATTATGTTCTCTGGCTTCAAGTCCGCGTGGATCAGACCTAACGTCTTCAGCTTCAACAGCGCCACCAGCACTTGCTGCAGGGTGGGGCGGATGTGTTTCAAGGGGAGGGGGCGAAATTTACTCTGTTTTAGGAAATCGTAAAGATTCTTCTCAAGGAGTTCAAAGACCAGGCACGTGTGGTTCTTGTGTTGGAAGTACTCATAGGCTCTGACGAGATTGAAGTCGTCCGCGTTCTCTGCGCTCAGTCGCGCGAGGATGCTAACCTCAATCTGACCCTGGCGGGCGTAGGATGGGTGGTTTTTAAGGATCTTGATGGCAACTATCTCGTTAGTACCTCGCTTCCAACACTTGACGACCTGTCCAAACGTGCCCCGCCCGAGAAACTCTAACACCTCATAGCTATTTGTGAGGGAGCACAGCACTTCGTGTTGTACCAGCTGATAGTCGCCCTCCCCACCAGACGAGCTCTTCTTGGACGTGTTTGCATTCTTATTGGAATTCGTTGCCGTATTGGCATTGCTCGTTGTAGCTTTACTGGAGTGGTTTGACGCATGCGACTTCTCATGCTTATCTCCTCGGTCCGTTCTCTCCTTGTGGTCACTCCGGTCTTGCCTCTCATTTCTCTCGTGTCTGTCATAGCGATCTTGCCTCTCCTGCCGGGTGCTGTAATGGTGGTGGTTGTCCAGCTCTTTGCTCTTTCGCTTCAACCCACACTTCTGATACGTGTCCAAGAGTCGCACCGTTGAGGCCTGAATCACGTTCTGAGTCCTTCGCAGCGACGAGGATGAACCTCCGCTCTTTGAGGACTCCAGGTACACATCCTGAGTGTTGGAATCGCTCAGGGGAACAGTTCTAAGGGTGCTGGTGGAGACCCCCGTCTGGGGGTTGGTAGTCACTATCACGTCATTGTTGTTGGACGCCGACTGGCGCAAATGGTTGGCTGTGGGCTCAATGTGGAACTTCTTGAAGGAACAGAAGGCGCTGGTCTGGGAGCCAAAGTTTGTGTTCCTATTGAGAGTGGACATACCTGGAAAGCAGAAAGAAAAATTGAAAGGCTGTCAACAGTACCAAAAGAAACACTACTCGTATTTTGAAAAATAACACAAGCTAAAATATGCCATGATCCCTATCAGTGTATAAATACAATTTCAATCTTCATAACAACTATAAATCACAGGTCACATCAAAAGAATGAACGTTTTCACATTGAGTGCATCACTACAAAATTTGTACCACAGATCTGTTGACATTGTATCTCCGAGATCATGCATTACGTGACAGAATGTCAGATCTTGCAAAATGCCTGTGCAGTGAGTGTACATGTGGTTAATAGGTTGTCAGGAAAGACCTGTTCAATCACAAATCAGTCACTTTTTAGTTGAAATTTACAGAGATGTCTTCAAAGTCATTCAGATTTAAAACCAAACACTACCACTGGTACTATTCGCTCTCATCCTGCCTTTCTGCTTGGCAGCCGTACCAATCGCAAAATGATTTGACAATTCATTGTCAGAGTGGACTCCCTCCTTGTAATAAACAGGAATGTACATCCCCGTTCCTTTCCTCACTTTTACGTGGAAAACAAAAGAACAAAAGAAAACGATTACAAAAATGTCTTCGATGAACGTCACAGCAGGGATACCTCAGAGACTGTCGACGAGCCATACGACGAGCTGTCACACAGATTACCTCTAAAAATATCTGTCTCGGATTGAAAGACAATGTGGTCGAAGATGATACAATTACTTTCACTTCTTGGTGCGCTCTGCACAAGTGGTTTGCCACTCAAATTTCACGCTTTAATACACTGCTGTTCTTTGCCTATCATTATCTTTGACATCACGTACACGTACATACAACAAGTATCAACAAGTGTACATCATTATGCCTCTGGTGAAAGGCATAAAGATATCATGTGGACTGATTAACAAAAGGGGAGAGGGGTTCTACTTTTGTGATGGCTATTTGTGGAAATTGGGTATTGTATCCCGTTGCAAACCCCAAACCTCAAACTGGTGGTACGGACTTAAAATTACAACCCCACTATACATTGTACATGTAGCTTGTCAGATATAAAGAATTAGAATCTCCAAACCACAAGACTCTGAAAAGCACACAATTCTAAAATGATATAACTTTAATTTGTTTTTACCATGTTTGTGCTTATTTGAGTGCTGTGTTTGTTGTTTGTTCTGTAAATGGGTATTTGTTTGCTAAATACACCACTATACGTGTACACAGTCCTGTCGCTGCACAGCTACAGGTACATGTAGTTGCAACATGGCTGTACCGGTCACAGTCGAAAACACCTGTCAACTAGCATGACGACACAGATTTTGAATTAATTTGATTAGGTTTGGTGCGTAACTCAGACCCACGTAAATCTAATCTTAATCCTTTTCACTTCATTTGATGTTTTAGTGATATTGACTTCAATTTAGGCCTACACAATCTACTGTACAACCAGAAGCACTGAAGCTTTCCGCTGAGTTCCTGCTTCCAAAATTTCTCAGTTTCCTACCCTTTTTGAAGCATAATGCACGTTTGCTTGCTTTGAACATGCTATCACAGTAGTTATAACTGCACTCACATTGCTGTCAAAGTTTGAATACTGTATTGAATCATATGAAAGGATTTTCATTTTCAAACTTGTAGGCCTTGTACTGTGTTTCATCATCAAAGTGAGGGGGGTTGTCTGAATAGGTTTGTTATATAAGTTTGTTATTTTTTTCTAACTTCATGTATGAATTCATTAATATGAATTTGAACAGTAAATAAATCAAGGTAACAAATCCATTCACAGAAGAAATTACAGACAACTGGATACTGATTCTGAGAAAATTTCTTTTTAGTAAAAGCCTTTATGTTCTAAAAAAAAGCTTCAGAATACATTCTTCTTTTTTTTTGTTACAGTTCAACTTGTTGAGCCTTTGGAAGCCAATGGCAGGCCAGTGGCTAATGACAAGCTTAGCAGGTAATCAATGATGGCGAGCCAAGACTTTAGAAAGTACAGGCCTTGGACAGCGAAAGAACAATGCTTTCATGAGTACCTTTAATACAATGTACACACACATTGACAAGGCACTCCTTACTAGCCTCAACATCAGACTTTCTAACAAAAAGAAAATGGCAAACCATGGTCCCACATATTGTATATATAAAAACTACACTATTGCTTCTTTTGAAAATGATGATAAATTATCTACAGAAGAAAAAAAAAATGTGGCATAAGGAGGGACTGTTCATCTCCATAATTACAAAGACAAAACTACATTTTTAAAGATGTGTAAAAGAAAAGACTGGGAGTGAGCCTACAATAGATATTGCTCCAGGGGGCCCCCACTTTTGTTACCCCTGTTGTTCACTGCTCTATTGTTGTACTTGCCCTTTTATGAGCTATGAATAGTGCTTTCCTGTCAAAGGCTAGAGTCTTGATCGCGCCTCCTTGTAGCTGTGGGGGCAAGGACCATGGAGTGCCCCCCTCCCCCCCCCCCCCCCGAAATAGAACACCCTGCTGGATTAATTAATGATGTACACATTTAAAGCCCATAGGGGCACTGTGTGCATAAAGGGCACACAGATAGGAGAGATAGAAGCATTCGAGGGAGGGAGAGAAACGACCAGATACTGAATACAAGTACAATGTACACGGTACACGTGTTGGGTTCTCTACTATTAAAAGTGATCTATTAAAAAATGTTATAACATAATCTATCATCAGCCCACATTATGCCAAATTAAAAATATCAAAATAGAATTTACCCCCCCCCCCAAAAAAAAAAAACAAAGCAAAACAAATCCCTTCTAACCTGCAAACTTGTAGTGATGTTGCTAGGCAACTATCAATAATAAAGACCAACCCTCTGGTGAAAATCCATCAGTTAGATGACTATTATGAGATGTGGTGTTAAAAAAAAAGTGAAGTTTGAAACATGGTACATGATACAACGTACAAGTGTACCTACATGAAACCCCAAAGGAAGAAGTGCTAGTGAACAATAGCTTGAAACATGCAAAAAGCCCAGACGAAAAAGTGTTTGTGTACAACAGCACAACTGTCAGCAATGACTTGCACACACATTCGTCCCAGAACTTTACCTGCATGGCTATATACACACATAGTGTGCAAGTCTGAACCTGAAACTTTTACAATTCAAATTCAACAGCATCATCATTTTTTATATTACAAGGGCAATTGCACACACGTGTATAATCGAGTAAATAAGTTAAATCTTTGCATCAAATGTTTCAAGTTTCAAGTTTCAAGTTTAGTTTCAAGTTTCAAGTTTATTTATTCATTTGTCTTTCTTCCAACAATAGGCAATATAACAATAACATAACAACAATATTGACACTTTCTTTCAAGAATGTATAGGAACAACAACAACTAATACTAAAATTTATGCAAAAATACATAGGTATATGATTACATACTAGAAATGATAAAGAAAGGGTAACAAATATTTTGAGAAAGGCAAACGAGGAGACCTTAGTGAAGCATAGCTTGTGAGACAAGGTCCCTCAGGAATAAAAGGTGGAAAAAAAAAATACATTGTGTATTATATATATATATATATGTATACGTAGTGGGGATAAAAAATAACAAAAGGTACACAATTCCAACAGAAACAGGGAATAGACAAGGGAGGCTATGTGTAATGGGGTGAAGGGAGATTATGTACATAAAACAAGAGTAGGAATGAAGGGAGGGGGTGGAAAGGAAGGATAATGTTAATAATATGGCTTGTGTAAGTGCGGTAGAAAATCATGTTCAGAAACCTGAATCTCATACAGGACTTTACTATTCATAACACATATTCCTCCATACTTAAAGCTGTGCTTCACATCATGCATACAATGTAGGCCACATCTTGAACAATCCCCCCCCCCCCTCCTTCAGCAGTCAGTCATAACACAACAATGCATTGAATGAATCAGGCAACAGACCAGACATCAGCATAACTTCGATAGTACATCATTGTATGTTGACTCTGCAAAGAATGGACGGCCCATCTGAAACACACAGATGGCACAAACCTCTCCTTCTCTAGCCGGAGCCCGGGCAAACGCGCCTCCGACTGACGAAATGTCACCCCGCGTTTTCCTGACAGGTTAGACTCTCCCTATTGCTCATGCCGCTTTCTATTTTGAGTTCTGAACTAGTAAGCACCTTCCCGAGCCATCATCACCCCCCCCCCCCCCCCCCCCAAACAGAAATGGACCCCTTCCACTCTGGTCAGGGCTTTAGCATACAGGAAGCCAGCTATTTACAACTTGTCCCGCAGTCTCCAGCTCGCCCCCAGTTTGCTCCTCCATGCAACAACTTCACGGCTGCCTTCCTGACTTTATGCACAAACCAAGCATCCCACAACATTTCAGTCAGGTGGCTACAATCCCAACTGTCTGCTTGCCTGGGCAACTGAAATTCACATTGAGCAGGTAAAATCAATGCACACTTGGCTGTATAATGTATTTTGAAGGCTCTCTTTGCCCTGAATTCCAGCATTTAATGGCCAAATGTGTGAAATATGTCTTTCATAATGCCCTGCTTCTGTATGTTACTATTAAATGAATCTTCGATAATACTGCACCGAGAGTGACTTCAGTCCCATATTTTCATATCTATGCTGTCAATACGTCAAGTGCAGTCATATTTGGTGACTGAGCAAAGTGTCCCAGTGGAGACACGAATGAGCTTGCCAAAATGGTGCTCACATCTTGTGACAGAACCTTGGGCTATAAAGGGGGCCTGCATTGCCTTTCAAGAAAATGTAGCATGTACCGGTACTTGCTGTATAGTCAGTGTTAGTTTCATAATGCTTATGAAGCACACAATCCCTACACTTTACTATTGAGTAATCATGAGAACAAAGTGTATGAACATTAACAATTTTTTTTTTTTTTTTTTTGGGGGGGGGGGGGGGAAATGGAGACATCTACCCAATTGGCCCATCTACAAATGTATGTCAGTAAAACAAAACAGATACATTCTTTACCCTCCAATTTCAAAAGCTATCAAGTCTAGGCTATGAACCCTACTCTTGTGCCTCTGTAAACATTTCTTGCACTCTTATGCCCAAACAGCCACCAAAATGACAATGAGAGCGAACTTTGGTCTAATGCCAAACACAATAGGAATCACCACATGGACTCTGCTCTTCACTTTATATAAATAAAACTTATCTTGTTTTGAATCAATCTGTTTTCCTCAAGTACACGCTGCATTGGTCTTTGTTTTGTGACTATCAGCTGGATGGTTTGATCTGAACGTCAAATGAATCTTAAGGGTTTTAACTCTTATAAAATAATTGCAAGTTCACGACACAAAACACCAACAATCTCAAAATCTAATCCATGCGTATCACTGCCTACAATCTGTATATTGCGACTTCTTCTCCATGCTGCTTCTCGGAGCTGTGGTATCAGCATTGTTTTTGAAACTACAAACGTATGAGATCAAGAAAAATGGAGCTACATGTACATGTAGAGTATATGCTCATTTCAGCCTAAAAAGACAGGTCACTTGGTCACACAGAGAGTGTATTTAGCAACAGAGTTGATTAGTACAAAGTACATACAAATGTGATTGTAGTCACTTCAGGCTGTTTTGACTTGACAAGTGGCCCAGCTCTCATAGAAATCTGGATGAATTCTAATCTGGTCGCTTCAAGCAACACTGACTGCTCTCAAAGCTATTAAAAGCTACTTGTATTCAAACTGTGGTAGACAGCTCAACATACTTGTAGCATACCGTACTTTTTAATAGTATGCTGCAAATCATCCATTTGCCCATTTGCTGAGGGCAAACAAACAAACAAACAAACAAATATGACTGATGAGCAAGTGATATGAATGGGTGCCTACTAGTTATACAGTGTAGATGGTACATTACAAACTGTAGTATCAAAGCTTAGCTGTACAGTATGCATGGGGCTCTGTCTGAATGTGAATTGTGTCGGTGGAGGAAACAGCTTTTTGTACAAAATGCCTTGCTCTACACCACATGGTACATTGCTGTACACGTGTCTTCTGATGCAAGTTTATGCTGCATTTACACAAAACAGGTACATAGAATGTACAAAGGGCCAAATTACAGATAAATTTCATAACAGCTAAGACTTGCAGAACTGAGCAAAGTACATGTACCATACGATATTGGTAAAAATGTTAAACGGTTTTAGGTGCTAAGATTGTGTGTTCTACAGTAATGTACATTTTGTACTTGCAGGAGCTCTATGTAAATTCATGTGAGAGCAATGCCACTCTTTCAAAACTCTGTTCCTTCAGAAAACACACAAATACTGATCACTATCATACAATAATTATTAAGTACAGGTTGTATGTGATTAGATAGATAATGCTAATCATTCTCTGAAAAAGCAAATTATCTTAAAAGCAAAGTTGTGGAAGTATGACATCGCAACTTCCCAATTTTCTTTGCAAATGAGAAAGTGTATTCATTAATCTGGGCCCTCTGTCTTTATCGCTCTCAAAATCTTTGCGGAAGATGATGAAAAAAAAATAGTTGTGGTTAGAGGGAGAAAGCTAAATTTGTGCCAACACTTTTTCATCCTTGTGACTCACACATCTGATAAGAAGCATCCCTCTGCGGAGAGTCGCTTGGTGGCTGCACAATGTGACAGCGGCTGCCTTGTATTCTACTGAACAAGGTCTGACAGGGAACAGTGTATGAACACTTGGACAACGTACATTGCGGCATAGCACAGATTATACAATTGGAAGCTTGCATTCTGCCTCAGCATGCATCATTTGTACATGATAGAATTAGAGAGACTGATTTTGCTATGATACAAATTGCCCATAGACACCAGCCTGAGTATTCTCAGGATTCGACTAACGGGTTAAAGTTTACATTTTAAAGAAAAGTTGAATACACAGCTGGAAAAAGGACAGCTTGTAGATTGTCAGCAATTGAATACTGAAAGAAAAAAAAAAGTAAAAAGAGTTGCGACTATACTACAATGTATTACAAGAACATTGTAATGTTGTGTCACAGTCACAAATTGTTTTTTATCATAATTCACATGTACAGTGTAATACTATATGTCATGTACATTTTCTGACTCTGGATTTTAACAATTCATTGTTGTCCACTGTGACATAATAATCAAAAGCTAGGAAGAACATACCACAATATACATGTACATGTACTATACTTCTGCACTGTAATGTGTGTATGAACTACATTGTACATGCATGAATGGTATTCTGAAAGCTCAAAATGATACAAAAAAAAATCAGTACTGCATATAAAAACATGTGTACGTCGTACCAGATGGGTAAATTTCATGCACAGGAATACACTGTAGATGATAAAGATGGAGAAAATAGAGATAAGAAATTTATTCACAGCTGTGTACATATATTCAATGCAGTCAATAAAGATTTTACACATTCATTTCCGGAATGTGTTTCCGCTACAACTTGTACAATGAAGTTAATGCTGTATTCAAATTTGATCCCCTCAATTCTTGGAATACACCTTGCATTCAAGTCACCATGTTACGCACTTCCCAGCATGTTCTCTGGTAGGCAGGGATCAAAGCCCTTTGTTGATATTAAAAGAATGCACAAAATATGACTACTGTATGTTTGAACAAATCCACTGCGTTGACTAGCTCTTTATTTAAACTGGGTCTGCTGAGCAAATCATATCGAAAGTATGGTGTACAGTGACAGAAAAAAAAAAAAATTGCTTGATCTGGCAGCTGGCCTACAGTACAGTTACCGTACATTTGTAATGAGGTTTGCAATACATGTCAGATCTGTGATTAATTCATTGTACAGTAGTGTCTTCCTACTGGACTGGTCTAGCCTTCATACTTTCATCCACATAAACTTTTGAAGATACTGTATGTACAACTGTAGTGTGCGCTTCGTGTGACATGGGAATGTAGTTCTTGGTACAATGGCGCCCCCCCCCCCAAGCTTCTTCCTCGCAGACAACTTATGGCGACGCATTTAGATAATGTGCACTCACAAGGAAACGTCATTACCTCTGACTCACTGCACTCAGCAGTCTGTCATGAGGACCACTCTCCCATATTTCTCCTTCTCGTGTTGTAAAAAGAAAATAACCATGATTGTTTCAAAGACTGTAATTCCCATTAAGTGCCCCCCCCCCACACACACACACACAAACACACACAAAGAAGAAAGTAGCTTTTGATATTACGATCAATTCTCCCAGCACACTGAACTGTTGTCTATTGAGATTGGATTCAATTTTCAATGCTCACCTATACTGATTAATACAAATTGGGTTTGATGCAACAGAAACTATCAAATCAGTTAATCATGGCTGAGGGCATCACCAAAAACACTCTGATGCTATTTAAATCAGACATGTACTCCCCTTGATTGGATACCTGTTTTACATTGTATACCCATGTTTAATGTCCATACATCACTTTCAGAAAAATCTACAACTTGTAAAAACAGGGCCAAGTTTTGTAGGCTCCATTCTATGTCCTCATGAGAATAAAAAGGGTTGCAAGTTCTTTGTGCCATAATGACAAAAGTCCCCCCCCCCCTAAATGTAGCACTGCTCACTAGCAACTAAGAGGTCAGACCCGCCGATTCATGAGGGGAAATTGCCCTGCCAGCGCCGGCCTGGTGGAGGGTAGGAAACTGAGAAATTTCAGAGACAGGAACTCGGCGGAAAGCATCAATCTATCTTTAGATCTTTTTAGATGGGGAGCTATCAGTCACACTCATTCCCTCGTTGGGGCATCTGTGGATCCACGCTTTTGCGAAACTCCCCATGTTTGCTTGGATTCTTGACTCTGACTTTCAGGCAACCTAATCGTGGCCGACACGGCTTCGCAGTCTGCAGCCCACAGGATATGCGCGAAGAAGATTACAGTATTCACACGCACAGCATTCTGCCACTAGAAATAGAATTAAATTCCTGATTGAGCCAAACAGCTGTCAAAAACATAATTTTCCCAAATGTATACCATATGCCTCATACAATTGCCCCTTTAACTTGCACTACACAACTATCGCATAATACATTGTATATCTTGCTGAATTTCTGTACGTCACACATACAGTACATTACTTTGTACTGTCCACATGTATGGTAGGAGGAGCAAGAGGCATTGGCCGCAATGATAGAGATCTACAAACTGTACATGCTTCTTCTTGTCACTCCTAATACAGCTGTACATGAGTACATTGTACATCTGATCAACATGTTTCATCTACAGCTGTATCAGCATCAGTTGTATACATGTAGCTGGGTGATTCACTCAGCCTAACCTTTGACCTCTTTCACATGCTTTGCCCTTTTTAGCAGCAGAATGTTGAGCAAGCAATACATACTGTAATCTGCTCTATATTATTTTGGTACAATGTCTGTATACAGTCTGTATAAATACCCAAAACAGCACTGAAGTCTTTTCCAACTGGTACATGAAGCTGATACTGTACATTTGTACTGTGGTTAATTTAATAATTTAGCAGCAAAATCTTGTACCTTGGTACAATGCTACCATTGTACACTGTATGACCTTCCACACTAAATTTTTCACCATCTGATGTATTGCAGGATGATAAACAATGAAAACTATGTGTACACACAGATACACACTGTGTACATAACACATTGTATGATTGCACCTTTTTGTACTGGTACTGTCTTTTGGCTTGTGTTGTACAATACAGATATGTACTGCAATCATTTTCCACTCTGAAGTGGTAAATTGTGTCCTTAAACTGTATGTCATCATGATCAACAGGGGCTACACTGTTGAAATAAGACTGAATAAATACAAAAATAAAATGATATTATATCATATCTATGAAATTTCACATTGACCATAATAATTGTATTAACATAAACTACAATGTGATCCCTAACTACACTGTAGTACAGCTGTAACTGCTCACGAAATTGCCATTCTTATTTTAATACTTGTAAGTTGTATACCCTTTGATATCATTACAATTTGTACATTGTACACAGGTTGTACATTGTAGGTATATGTACGTTGTACCTATATTGTACCAGTCCTGCAGGCCTATGCAGTGTGTACAAATTGTACATGCAGTAGACTCTGTACACTTTATGTATCTGTGTAGTATGCATAATACACAGTTTGTAGTATCCTGTCAGGCTGTCAGAACTGTATCCACAAAGACATGTGAGTTATAAAGATTTTCATAATATAGTGCATGCTTTTATGCTGCCAGTTTGTTTTTTGTTTTTTCTGTTTTGTATGGTGGTTGTTGTGTTTTGTTTTTGGTTTGGTTTTTGGTTTGGTTTTTGTTTTGTTTTTGTTTTGGTTTTTGGTTTTTTGGGGTTTTTTTTTTGGGGGGGGGGGGAGGGGAGGGTGTCAAGAAAGAATACTTTATTATATAAAGTAGATAGTGAGTTCAACACAACTGCCACTGATGTACAGTGTACACCTTTGTATGGAGTACATTGTACATGTACAGCTGTATGATACAGCATGCTATTGAAAGTCAGTACACATTTTATAATGCACACAGTTGTGTGTGACGCCCAATTGGAACGCAGCAGCTTAATCTCAATAAATCCCACTTAATCCGATTTCCAAACTTGTTCTTGGTGCAATGCCAGTTTATGGAGTAATGCACAGCAAAGAATATGGTACACTGTATAGTACAGTGTATCTGCAGTCATACTGTATAATGTACACATGTACTGAATGTAACTTGAGACAGGAAGGAGTACAGTCCTACTTGTACAATGTACAGCTGTACTCAATGATTTGCACTCATGACTTCTTCTTTTTTTCCCCCTAATCCTTCTAGAAATTTCTAACAAGTCATGTTCCTCATTACTACTGGTAGGCACCTTTTTGCATCCAGCCTCCACCTTCATACAACATTGTATGCTGTTGTTGCAGTATCAAAAGAATGACAGTAAAGTACAATGCAATGTTGATTGTGCTGTGTAAAAAGTAGATCAACTACATACAAATTACAATTGTATTAACGTTGGTGGAGTACAGTTAATTCTGGGTATACCGACGGAACCAGAACAGAAACAGAAACATGTATTACAGTAAGTGCACACACTCACACAGGTTTGTAATTGTTATTATGCACCCAACTGTACAATTTATTGTGCAATACATGTAAAAGAGCCTATGATCTCTCAGCAGGCAACCATGTACGTATTTAAAACAACAAACACTTTCTGGGCATGGGATCCAATGGAAATGTTAATACAATTGTAGCCTTGTAATGTTGAGTACCAACGGTACATACAGTAATGTACATTGTACACAGTACATGTACTGTGTATGCTGTGAAGGATGACCAGCAGGACTGTACAATAGCAGCAGACAGCTGTTTCTGACTACAGTGTATGAAGTACAGTGTATACTGTACATGTACAGTCACAAGCATTGAATTTGAATCTCTGATAAAAGATTTCCAAGCAAATGCGAGTGAATGAACATATAACGAAAGTACAGCTGTAGTACTTCATACCAAATTGATTATAACTGCTGAAAGCAAAAGGAAAAAAGAAGACGGAATTTAATTTAATCATAACCAGTAAAGTCCTCAAGCTGCTTCTATAAGAATCATATTTTCACTAATAGTAGAAAATCAGAGAAAAGTCTTTTACAGAGACTACAACTCTCCTGTTTTTGACGGGAGATCTCCCGCCGAAAACCCATTTTTGCAAAATCTCCCGTTCTCCCGTTTGAGATTTAATTTCTCCCGCCCTGGCTCAATTACTCCCGTTGTTAAGGATTTCTTACTTATTGCTATCGTATGTTGCAAAAATAAGCCTAAGATAGCACCAGAGAGCATCTATAACCCTAGGAACTTCGCACTTGGCACACATAAACTTGGAGTCTCCCGTTTGCTAGGGGTTTCAGGCGGGAGAATCTCCAGATCAGAAGGTGCTTGGGGTTGGAGTCTCTGTCTTTATATTGGTAGTGCTCAAGTGATGGCAAGCATTGTATGAAAAAATAAAACCGAAATAAACTGAGAGACTTGCAGAAAAGACACGCACTGTGGCACCTTTCAAAAAGATACAATACAGTATCATACATTGTAGGCCTATATTCTACAAAAGGTGTACATACCCTGTTCATGTACTGTACTTCAATGATGACGTTTTATACAACGTACACTTGTACATTGTACAAATGTACGAAGAAACAACAAAGACACTCAAATGCACAGTTCACAATTTCATTATGTACTGTAGGTACAGTACCTGCCCCTAGATATCAATTCCAATGCATGTGACAGTAGTTTGTTTGCATACAATTGTATTTTCTTTCCACACGATCACCTTACTATTCTAACTTAAGGAGCAAGGCATGGCTTCCTCAAATATTCACTGTAAAAGTACTAGTATTGATTCCCATGATGATGTACAGTACGTACTGTACACTATTTGTACACCACATACGATGTAAAACTACAATTTGCACAATATACTGTACACATTAATGATGGTCATGGACTCTAAAAATGGGCATCATCAGTTTTAGGGACATCATCGCAACTTTAATACTACATGTACACAGCTACTTTTTACCTGCACATAATGTGTATACATGTTGCCCTGAAAGAAGTATTGACATACAATGCAGGCAAAGCATGTGATCAAGAAATGCAGAGCAGATGCTTACATTTTCTATGACATGTGATGCAAGAGACATCACAGGTACAGTAGGCCTATTTTAGAAGCACTGTCTACTACAGAGTAGGATTTACACTGTACATTATACAAGTGTACATGAAATTTCCTTCTTGTGAACATACTCAATATACTACATGTACATTTGTACACCCTTTACAAACAGGTCCCCTACTATGATACACTTTATTATGGCTGGCTTCAATTCTACTACTACACTTGTAGTATTCAAATTTCATATGAAATTGCATTAAAAAAATATAAGAATATAGTCACCAAGAACGCTTTGTGAGTTTGTTTGTTCTTTTCTTTCTCTTTCTCCATCTCGCTCTTTCCCACTCCCCCCCCCCCCCCTCCTTTTTTTTCTGTCTCTCTTTCAAAGACTACATTATTTTGCACCTGGACCCAACTCTGAAGACAAGTGTCAAGTGCCCTGGCATTCTGGGAAGGGTTGAATCTGGGGTCAGTGTGTGAGTGTCAAGAGCCTAGGAGGTGTAGGGTTTACCCTGGGGCGGACTCTTTCCATTGTCTGGCCCCTCTGCTTGGCCGCCTGCATGGGTCAACCTCCAGGAATAGGGGTCAGACCACTCTCCCTTCAATCCCCAAAACGACATCACACACAAAGGCATACCTCCACATCGCGCATCGTAGTCAGTGTTGCTGGCCTATGGGTCTGGTGGGCACGTGCACGGCTGTGGCACCCAGACACCCGCAGAAAAAAAAAAACTCCGGAGCACCTTTGTTGCTCTCTCCAGGAGTTGGATCCTGCTACTGCAGGATGGTAATAAAGGCTGCACAGTTGATTTTACCCCTTTGTGTACAGAGGAAAACCTGCATGACAGGTCTCTATAATTACCGGTATGCTTCCAAAGCAGACATAGCATGCATGTACAGTGGTATACAACTGTTTGTATGATGTACATGTACCATGTGTACAGTCTGTACACGGTATAATACAAAGTTCTATACATTGTATGTCCACCTGTCTTTTGTATTGTAAGTAACTACAGTAATTAAAGCCTGAACTGCATGCGCAGTACAGTACATTACCTATTGTACGCTCTATGCTTTTGGCATGGGATACATGTGTATGCATCATAGGTCCTTTACAATGTAGATCTCCAACTCCTCAAACACACACAAACACATACACATTGTACACCTCTTTCATACACAACTGCAATTTTCCAGTGTACAAACTTTACACTACTGTCATAGTGCCTACAAAGTAGGTAAAAAGTGGGAAAAGAAAAACCTTTTTGTCCAAATTATTATACATTTTAATCATCAAATCAACTCAATTTTAATAGTTGTCATTATTCATCCTCCATCAGGAACTTTATCTAAAGAGCAAGAAGTCACCATTATACAGAGACTGAGATATGTACAGTGTACATACAGTGTACAGTAAATATATTATTCAACGATGCACACAGTCCCTGACCAGTAAAAATCACTGTCGGATCAGCAAAATTTTCAGGGATGGAAAAGTAAATAATGGAAAAACTGGGAAGGCCTACCTGCAGTGTACTTGTCCAACAGACAGGTAGGACTAGTAGAAAAAAAAAATGGGTTAGTGGGCAGCCCTGGGTCAGTAAATATCTAAAATGTAATAGTTACAAATTAAAATGCAGTACCATAGTGAGTGTGTATTGTACACATTTGCACGATGTACACAATGTACACTCGTCCTCTCTCACCCTGTTGTGCTGTTGTGTTTCTAATTCTATGGCCTGCAATGTGATTTTTTTTTTTTCCTCTCCTGAAGTGTCATAGGGGTGAGCTGTCCAAGGCCATGGAGGACTACTACACCCCTTGTCTGAATTCCACAGAGCACAGCACACAAATACTGCGCTCAATTCTGTTTCCTGAGGCAACTACTAGAACACCACTCTCTCTATCAAAGCCAGCAATGCTTTGGCTCTAAAACCTACAAAATGCAGAACCGCATGTACATTGTAACATGTTCTTTATGGAATCATGTACAGAAGTACAAACCTACAATGTATAAAGGAAAGAAAAAAAAATTCAAAGCCATAAAGAAGCACTATGGATGCCCTTACACAAATAACCCTACACAATCACTTGCACACACCACCACTATTACAGTATGTTGCTACTTGTGTATGTTTTATACAAAGTGTTGTAGGCCTACAAGTACAGTGCGTACTGTCACAAAACCACTGTTTTAATGAGCACCAACTGCAGCTCAGCTCATGCACATCATGTCCAACTTCACACTCCTGCTTAATTACCTGTGGATCACATGCTGTGTATAATCTTTACCTTTAGTATTACAAGAGATGATTAAACCCAATCAACCTTCTTTCTTTCTTCTCTCTCATTACTCCATAGGCCTACAAGTATGAAGGCTCTCCACAAAAGGCTGACTTTTGAAAGGCAGCAGCATGTTCAGGCCACTTCACTTGTTGCATTATGGAGTGGACCATTAATAATGGGGACAGCTGAGCAGATTACCCCCCTTCCCCCAATCTTTCCTCATTCACTTCAGGGAACAAAAGGCCCCATTCCCATGCACACTTCCTTACTGGCCATTCACAGGAAAAAGGGTCTCCCCTTCTATCCCTCCTCTTTTCTCTGTTTTTCCTTTCTTCTTTTTCCTTCCTTTATTGCCAAATGAGCAAACACCTGGCCCACATTTCAACACACACCTGTTTCACCACTCATGCATGCTAAAGCACTGTAAAGATCCTCTGGATTAATCGTTGTACATTGTAGTAGAGTCTGGCCTACTTGAATAAAAACTCTCCGTAAAACCCAAATGAATCCCCAAACCCCAGTCTTCCTTCCAAATTTCACCCATGAACAAACAGCCAGTCCACAGACATGAAGCAGGGACCAGGATCTGTATATACTGTATTCCAGCAGCTCCCTGAGACAAATAGACTGTCTTCATACCTTATTAATATTGTGTCGGAAGTGTACACAATGGAAATAAAAGTATTTCAAAGCAAAAAACCCCCCCAAAAAGTTTTTTTTGTGTGTTTTTTTTTCGTTGTTGTTTTTTTGTTTTTTGTTTTTGTTTCGTTGTTGTTGTTGTTGTTTTTTTTTGTTTTTTTTTTGTTTTTTTTTTTTGGGGGGGGGAACATGTAGGGAATATTTCTTTCATACAAGTCCTCAGTACCGGCCACTTTCAGCAACTGCAAGGATGCATTTAACAGGACAAAATATTGTCAGGGAATGGTTACATGATCATCTACATGTAGTTGTCTGATGAATTTACCAGTAACATATGAAAATGAAGGTGGAGTAATTCACCCTCCTACAGTACAACCTTGATTTAGGCAACATTGTTGGGGCCAGTCAAAAAAAAAAAAAAAAAAAGAAAAAAAGAAAGATAAGGACCAGTAAATTCTTGATTGCAATTGAATGAAAAAAATTTGCCCTTCGTACATGTACCAGTACATCATTTCATGAATTTAATGGCCCAGTGAGTTTAGGTTCAGACCAGTAAAAAATGGAAAACTGGGTATCTACGATTGTTGTAACGGTCTGACAGGGACAGGTCACACCAGTAGAAAAAATGGTTTAGTGTGCAGCCCTGTCTACACACATACACATACACATGGAAGAGATAAGTAATTCACAAACAGAAAACAGATTGATCAATCAAAAAAAAAAAAAAAAAAAAAAAAAAATCTCATGCTGGTACACCTGTACATGCAACTAGGCCCATACAATGCACTAGGCCTATAAGATGAAGACAGGTTTTTGTAAAGGCTCTGTTACAATTTTTAATAATGATATGAGAAAGAATACGGAACATAACATGGTCTGAAATATTTGTCCTGTATTATGATTATTCAATGGCAACTTCCCTGTATAACTTTGCCTGGCTGAAGGTACTAAATAGCATCAACCCCCCGCCCCCACATGCTACAGTAAGAGAGGTTTAACACACGTAAAAAATATATATACAATAATGCAAAAAAAAAAAACCTGAAACTTTGAAAGAGAACTGAACATGTAAAATAAGGGAACCATTAGATTGTACATTATAGATGAAAAGTCATTGAAAACGGATTAACCCCCCTCCAACATACATGTGTACACACACATACACCTGGGCCTTGGAAAGTGATGTACAAGTATGGTTGTGTGAATGTGACAGACTGAGAAGTGAAACTCAAGTAAGAAGTTTTCCAAACTTTGCAAGGTAGATTGTAAAAGCACTCTTCTCCAAACCTACAACACTTCTATTGTTTAATAATCTGTTGTAACAGAGAAACTAAGCATGCCATAACACATCAACAATTACTATTTGAATCTATGAGTCACTGAAAAATGGAACCATTACTCATCCAAACCTACATGTACAGACATATACAATGTATATTTCCGGCTGAAACTAAAACTACATTGTACTTGTACATTGTCCACGTACATGTAGAACCCTTTCATGCATGCCAGACTGCATCAACTACTGTACATCTACATGTACAATTGTAGATAATGGACTGTATGAACGACTTAGAATGCTTTCTTTTTAAGGAGAAAAAAAGAAAAAGATGCAGAAGAAAGTTCTAAAACGTATAACCTCCATAATTTGTGTGTGCGTGTGTGTGTGTGTGTGCATGAGTGTGTGTGAGTTTAAGATTCTACAGCACTTGTACAACAGCTGTTGATATGATTGTACAAGTTATAGAGGGACAGCACCAATTTTATCAAATACATGTACCCATACAGCCAGCAAGAGATCCGTTGGCGTTGTACTCACTCCCACCCACAGCACAGTGAATTTCAGAATAGGTCAGAATAAGTGTTTGGAATATTCACTTTGTACAAGACATGCACAAAACTGTACATGTCTATCATTCCTGTTACCTCCACCAATGCAATGTGATTACGTTTATCTTGCTGTGTATGTTTGTCTGTTTGTAAAATATTAGGCCTACTGAACAATACCACTCTACCAGTGCAGTCTGTTTGACCACGGAGGTACTAGGCGAGCTCGCCTAGTACCTCCTTGGTTTGACTGTAGAGTGCACGGTGTAAATTTAGTCATCTGTGAGAAGTGCATATGCAAGTGTTGACTGTTGGCTATTGTAAAAGTAACCATGAATACATAATAACATAACAGAACCGTGAACACTGCTGTACTGTTTGCATGACTTGGCTACATCATCATCTACATGATCACCACCATAATCACTGCCAATCACTTACAGTCAGCTGTTGCCAGTGCTATCGGTGGATTCTCTTCTTTTTTTATCTTGCATATTTGTTATCACGTTCAGAACTTCACAACTCATTATCTCCTTTGCACCACAACACACAGCACAGTGGGAGCGCATAGCTAGAGTGGTCAGTATAGCAGTACACAGTGCATGGGATGATCCATGGCCATGACAGTACAGTAGCACAGTTCACTCGCATGCTATGGAGCCATATCCATGCATGCGCACGTAAGCAGTAACATACACAAACATTTAGGTCACAGAATGGGGGCAATATGACAAACAACGCCAGAATACTTCTTGCTTTCGACAAGAACAAAGACAAGTTTACATGGACTGTATACGTTACCTTGCATGTGATAATAAAATTTCGACGATCGGATCTTGAAATCATCGCCCTAGTTGACGGCGACACACGATCATCCACAATTCCGTTTCTATGAATCCCGCGTACAAATGGCTTCGAACAATAGAGGCTCGCGTGTGTACATTCCCCAGCGACGAATTCCGTACGTACAAGCACGTTGTAGATTACACAAATAGTTACCCGATTTTCCACTTCACGTATGAAACTTGCGTTATCTCCACTAAAATAATATCCTGAGTGTTGCTTCTCATATTTTTCCTTTCTTCTTGTCAGAGTTGGAACTATCTCGCGTCAATACGGGGCATTTTGTGGCCGAAATTCTTGTCTTGTTTTGGCCCCGTGTGTTTCTTTCAGCATTTCGCCATCTAATCAACATGTCTTCGCCTTTCGCGATCCGAGAATCGATCAGCTGCCATACCGTGACGTCAGGGTGAGTCCACTCAAAAATAGGTGAATGTCTTTTACACGCTAAGGAGGGACGTATCTACAGAAATGTCGACTTGCTGAGTTTTAATAGGGGACAATTTTCACAAAAATCTAGAGTGTATGATAATTGTTTCGAGTCAAGAGCACTTCAAGCGATAAATTTGTTACCTACCCACAATAAAGACCCATGAATAACCATGTTTTCCAAGACTTTGCCGTCTGAAATTGTCGGGATTCTTCCACCTTTTGATTGTTAACACAATATCAGTTTTTGGTTTTGTTTTTTTTTTTTTCGAATGATAATGTCTACATAACCTTACATCCTGTCATTGTTAATACTGTTGTGTCACATGGTGATAAGGGGATTACTTTTAGTGAAGTAGTCATCTTATGTATTGTTTGTTTGTTTGATTTTGTTTGATTTTGTTTTGTTTTGTTTTGTGTTTTTTTTTTCTAGAGCCTACTGTTGAACTTCATTCTCGTCTTGGCTCCTACAGCCTTTATTTCTACTACTACCACAACTTTTTGCCGTCTACCGCAACCACTACTAGTTACTAGTAGTTAGAAGCTCTAATGGATGCACTACCATTATCTGCTCAAAATACTGATTACTGTTAATGTTGCTATTATCAATCTTACTATTAGGGACTACTGATACTATTAAGTGGGGTTGAAAATGGTGAATAAACTGCAACATCCTAACTAATTCTGGCCTATGTCCAGAATATTTCCCAAGACATTTCAAACTACTTTTGATTATGTCTATCCACCACTGGCCACAACGGAAAAGCAGCGCACCGTGGATATATCCCATGATATTTGTCCCTCACAGCTCCATTAGTTCGTACTCCCCCAAACTGAATATAAATGCTCGGCAACCATTCTAAAAATACCGCCAGTGATATGCGCCCGTGGTACGACCCATGCATACTCGCGGGAGTATGCGGTTAGACGCTGGGTATGCTCGGAAGACGGGCTTGAAAATTCTACGGGGGCCAAATTTCACATTACCGCAGCGGCTGACTTTACCGTCCCTCCTCCTCGCGTTTCCGTAGTTCCCCTTGATAATGTTCGCATTGGCTTTGTCTCTCGATTATACCACTGTAATATTTACCTTTTGTAAACAGGTATACGAATCTTATCCCGGTCAGTGAAGAGTTTGTGTTCGATGACCTTCCCTGGACATTTAGCGTGTGAAGTATTGTATGAAATTCAAAATGTGAATTTCTTGTGTTCCTTTAAAATGATCAGAAACTACATAACTATTATATAGGCCTACCTCTGTTGTCCCGAAGATGACAAAATCCATACTAAGCTTAATTGACATATAATTGAAATATATATCTTCTTACTCAGTTGTGAATACTCAAAATACCGATTTCAGATCTGAAACTGTACAATTTTCAAGATAATTCAGAAAAATATTTCTACCCAATCAGGTGTCAAAAATAGATGTTATTGTATTCAAAATAATGTTGTGAAGTCGACTTTTTTCGTTCACCTGAAAATTCATATTTTTTAATACGAAGTGTAGTGTGTGCGTATGTATGTGTGTCACTGTGTGTGTGTCTGTCTGTGTGTGTGTGAGAGACAGAAAGAGATAGAGAGAAAGTATATCATAATCATAGGCCTATACCAATTGATGGATTTGAAAAACAAGCCAAGCCACAGACAATGCAAATAGCTTCGACAAAAAAAAGAAGAGTTTTATCGCAAAAAGAGCTAACTCTATTCTCTTAAAGGGAAGATAAACCCCAAGAACAATGTGGATTGAGTGAAAGCAGCAACATTAGTAGAACACATCAGTGAAAGTTTGAAGAAAATCGGACAATCGATGCAAAAGTTATGAATTTTTAAAGTTTTGGTGTTGGAACCGCTGGATTAGGAGACTACTAGAGGTTATGACGTATGAGTGGACTACAATATCAAGAAAATATAAAGAAAATACTACAAAAATCCATTTTTCATGAAAATCACAAATTCCATCAACTTGATATTGACATATGTTAAGGGTAGCAATTATTCCCCCTGCTTTCTGAAAGCGGTTGGTCCAATGCTCTTTCATAATTCTAGAAAAGTGAATTTTTGTTGAATATCCTTTATATTTTCTTTGTATTGTTGTCCACTCATACGTCATATCCTCTAGTAGTCTCCTCATCCAGCGGTTCCAACACCAAAACTTTAAAAATTCATAACTTTTGCATCGATTGTCCGATTTTTCTCAAACTTTCACTGATGTGTTCTACTAATGTTGCTGCTTTCACTCAATCCACATTGCTCTTTGGGTTTACCTTCCCTTTAAGTTGAGAGATTTGTGATTAAAGCTTGTAAAAAAAAACAAAGAAAATGATAAGAAACTACAGGATATTTTTCATCCTATAACTTCTAAAACATTCCTTCTTATGCTACAGGTGAGGTATTACCGGAAAGGTTTAATTTTGCTCTATCTGATGGTGGACGTATTTTGAAATGTTTAAAAATGGCGCTTAGCTCATTTCGCAATAAATCTCTTCAAATCAGTCGTGAGGTATATGTCCTTTTACATGTCAGCGCGCGTATTTGCTTGTGTTGGCGCACCAAGCAAGAGTAAAGTTCTGTCATGCATATAGATTTTATACTCACTAATACAGAATTTGCTTAATCAAAAATTCTGTATTATTACTTGTTTTTATGTCGTATTCCCTAAGTGACGTCATGATCTGTAGAAGTCTTCTCATCAAGCGATGGTGGTACTGAAACTTTTGAACGGATTATCAGTGTTTCTTCAAACTTTTCCGATGAGGTGTTATACTGTCATGTACATTATATACTAGATTACTGCATGTTGGCTCAATCCACATGATTATATAGGCATACTAGTATACTGGATTTCATTTCCCTTAATGTATGTATTAAGGATGATTTCTATCCGAGATTAATTTCAGAGTATGTATAGCTTACGTTAAACAAGGGGAGGTCAGAAATTAAGATTTTACTTCCATGAAAGTATGAAATTAATTCTACAATATTTCTATGTAATAAAAATCAAACACTCCGATCCCAAAGGCAGGAACGGGATGGAGTGATTAAAAGTAAATGGAGAAAATTGATGATGTAGTGGTGTGTTCTAATTTTCTGCACAAAACAAAAGAACAGAACAGGCAAAACAAACAGACAAATAAACAAATCTTTGTTACAAACTGCCATAAAACTTGGATAGGCCTATAGTAAAGGACAAGTTCACCTTCCTTCACATGATTATGGATTGAGTGAATACAGCTGCATTGTAGAACACATCATAAAGTTTGAGGAAAATAACTTGGACAACCATTCAAACGTTATAAATTTTTAAAGTTTCTGAGTAACTGTTGGATGAGAAGACTACTACAGTGTATGATGTCACATGCGTAGAACGATATAAGGAAAATATAAAGAGAATTCCACATAAATTCATTTCCTCGACTCACTACTGACAAATGTTAAAGGTATAATAATACCATTCTCCATACTTTCTGAAAGAGGCAAGTCAAGTGCTCTATCATTATGCGAGAAAATTGAAAATATATTGAATTTCATTTATACTTTCGTTATACCATTCTACGCACGCGACATCACAAGCTGTAGTAGTGTTCTCATCCAGTGATGGTGGCACTGAAACTTCAAAAATTCATAACTTTTGAACGGATTGTCCAATTTTCCTCAAACTTTCACTGCTGTGTTCTAAGCATTGCTGCATTCTCTCAATTCTTTTGTATTTATTTTGTTATGAAGGTGGACTTGTCCCTTAATACTATTCGTCATTGTGGGATCTGATCATAAGACTATACTTTTGTGTTTGAATAGCTTCTCCACAGATTCTGAAAGTTCTGCATGTGGTTAGCCCTTCCGTTAGCCCTATACTGCTGCCCTCTTTTGTCAGGGAATGTACCAGTGTCATTATAAGAAAATTGCACTAATCACATTGGCCCATCTAAAGAGGTTCACCTCCAGCTATAGTGTATAAAAATATTAGCTACTAGTACAAACCGCTGTCAACTTTCTTTGGATGCGCAAAAGATGTCCGAATACACTATAAGGTTTGCTAGTTATCAAATTGAATAAAATGAAATAAAATTTCACCTATAATGATATAAAGATTAAACATGATTTTATAGAAACAAACTTTAATCCCGTCTAGAAATACGCCCGATTTTCAAAAAAGTAAATTGAAGCTGTTCGTAGTGAAAGTGTATGGGTTCGAGAAAGTGTTTGAAACGGCATCCTGTTTTAGAGCCAATTATTATATCACTTTCCGATCAATTCCGATACATTAGTTCTTATCATATCAGATTAGTGTCTGGAAAATGTCCGGGCGATTAATATTGAATTCTATTATTTTCATAAATTTTTACCCAATTTTTGTTCGCTCATTTGTTGTTCATTTTCCATCTGTGAAGATGGCTGGATAGCCCATATTCAGCTACAAGCTGGTCTTCCATGGGGTCCAGTAACATTGGATGTGGGGTGGGACCACTTCACCGGGTTAGACACCCTGCTCTTTGCGATGAATGAATGAAGCGGGATCTTTTACATGCATGAGCTGTGACTCTCTCATACACGGGACCTCCATTTTATGTCCTATCCGAGGGACAGAGTGTTTTGCCTCTTGCTAGAGGGGACGGTATGTTTACACACAACATTGCTCAGTCCAGAGTCGGGTTCGAACCCGGGCCGCGTGATCTTGAGGTATTGTCTTTACCACCATGTATCGCTCATTTTAGACACCTGGCATGGATGGTTATGGTGAAAAGTGATTACCATTAGACACACTCAGACATAGAGAGTGTCACGTTTATGCAATGAGACATGGCAGGCCTCTGCAGTGGCGGATCCAGAGGGGGCGCACCCGGCTGGCGGGCGCCCCCTCTTTTTTTTTTCTTTTTAAAAACAAAAGAAATAAAGGAAAAATGGGGGGGGGTGCGCCTCCCTTTAATTTTGTAAAGGCGTCTCTCCTTTACAGAATTCTTGGATCCGCCCCTAATCTGTGAAGCGGATTCAGTTTGGCACATTAAGTACTTCATTATTATTCATGAGTGGCGGAAACAAACATGGGTTTGAAGGGAATAAGACTGTTGTGACTCCTTCGCCATCTCTTAAATCCCCCTGTTTGTCCAAAGGACTCACGTGCGATAATGTTACTCCATGCTCGCTCTATACACGCCCTTACGGAAGTGCAATGATTCGACTTGACAACATGGCAAGAAATAAATCGCCTTATCTCTTATAATCAACATAATATCCACTATCTTGTCGACAAGTCCAGAGTATAAAAACTTGCTATGTCGATTTATTAACTTTTATTTGTCACTATGGCCACATAGATTTTCCAGCCAAGTCGACTTCTAAAAAAAAAAAAAAAAAATGCATGTCGTGTTGGCGACATAAAAAAAAAAACAAGTCGATTTACCAAAGTATAAGTTACATGCAGTCAAGTCGACTACCCCAAAAGTATTAAAAAGTATCCGTCGACATGGTGACTGGTTTGTTGCGCCATCTATTGACGGAGAGACAAAGGATAGATTTTGGTATCTAGCATGTATCAGTGCCAAGACCTAAAAAGAGTACTGTGTGCTAATAATATCATTTATACATGTAGGGGCCTATCAGCATACTTGATCATAACACGCTCTAACTAATGTCTTGTATTTTATAGGTGGGTCAATCCACGTCAAATCATCCAATTTTCAGAAACGTTGTCACCCGACCCCCTCCGATTTTCTTAAAATTCGCACCAAATGTTCCCCAAAGTGTCTGACGGAAAATCCCAAAATATTTTGCCCCAAGGTCAATTGGTTGCTAAGATACAGCCTCACATAGCAACCGGTGCGCATTCCAAAAAATTAGTTAAAAGAAAATTAGGCATTTTTGATTGACTGTTTTAGCTTGGATATTTATGCAAAAGTGTTCATTATCTGGAAATTGAGAGAACTTTATAGTCTTTGCAAGAAAAACTGACTGTGACACGAAATTGACTTTTCGTTAACGTGCACGAGGTCACCGAAAATGGTGTTAAATGTTAATTTTGAAAATTTTAATGCATATTTAGAAGCTAATATCTTCCACATTTCATCACCTTAGGTTCTAAAATATTATGCTGTTGAAGGCTTTGACTTGCTCAGTAATTTTGAAAAAAATCGGCGCATTCATGATCACCGTTTTTACGGAGAGCGCCCTCGAAGTTGACAAAAATGAAAAATGTGCCAAATTCAAGGTCACGGATCACCCTTCGTCCCACCTAGGAATAGCATCAATTTTTGTATATTGATAGACATTTACCTATATTATCTTGGGTTACCAAAGAAATTTTGCTCCCGAAATGTTCAATGGCAAATTTACCCCACCGAAAATGGTCGTAAACGGCCAAATTCGCACGTAATATCACATAATTGTGTTTAGAGGACATTTCAAATGTCCACTCTTTCAAAATGAAAAGCACTAGCCCTGTGATATTTGCAGTAGGGATAGTCTGTTATACATATTTTAGTAATGTATACCACAAAACACTTTTATTACATAATAATGACCTTGAAATTTAACCCAAAATTTGATAAAAAACAATAAATCGCTCCATTTTCCTCATTGCACTGCATGTAAATTTGTTTTGAAAAACTTTTCACAGAGCAATATTTCAAGAATTATGAAAGCTGACAGCCTACAATCTTAAGGTTCTAAAGTATTTGTGCTCTTCTTTCAGATTTTGTGTCAATTTGATCATGAATGTTATACCCTTGACCTTGAAGTACTTCTAAAAATAGCTGTAAATTTGTAAACTACAAAGTACACACAGTCATGACAGGTGTTTTATGGCATGATACACTGTCTTGTGATTCTTCCACAAACACAGAAGCTTTTTATAGTGTAAATGTTATATGCTGGAATTAATCTATACATGCTTGCAAGATATGTTCCAATCAATTGCTTTGTTCTGATAATGACCCTCAATTTATGACCTTCAAAATCATGAGAAATGCCTATTCCTCTCCATAAAGACCTGTATTAAAGTACATAATAATAATTGATAATAATTATGGACATTAAAAAATTTGTATTCTAGCCTGTGAAACGCACATTAAAAGGACTGAGAGTCTTCTCTTTCGGGGAATTTGTTCTGTACCTAATGAAAACTTTCAAAATCATTTCAATTCTTATGTATTTTCTTGTTTCTGGAATTTCTTATGTATTTCTTTGTTTTTATTTTCTGCAGCATAACCATGTATTTTTTTTTTTTATTGGAAATTGTCACAGCCCACTTTTCTACCATAACTAGAATAGAATTAACCAATCAAAGTGATAGATAGTAAAAATGGTCAAGTTTTTATGAGTTTCACCACAAAAAGCACTGTTTTCCATAGGAAATGCACACAAAATCACAAAATATTACCATCCCCATTTTTGATTGAAATTGAGGGTCATTGTCAGAACAGAGTAATTAATTGCAACATATCTCGCAAACACGTATAGATTAATTCCAGTATATAACATTTACACTATAAAAAGCTTCTGTGTTTGTGGAAGAATCACAAGTATCATGCCATAAAACACCTGTCATTGATTTTGTGTGTACTTTGTAGTTTACAAATTTACAGCTATTTTTAGAAGTACTTCAAGGTCAAGGGTATAACATTCATGATCAAATTGACACAAAATCTGAAAGAAGAGCACAAATACTTTAGAACCTTAATATTGTAGGCTGTCAGCTTTCATATCTTGAAATATTGCTCTGTGAAAAGTCTTTCAAAACACATTTACATGCAGTGCAATGAGGAAAATGGAGCGATTTATTGTTTTTTATCAAATTTTGGGTTAAATTTCAAGTTCATTATTATGTAATAAAAGTGTTTTGTGGTATACATTACTAAAATATGTATAACAGACTATCCCTACTGCAAATATCACAGGGCTAGTGCTTTTCATTTTGAAAGCGTGGACATTTGAAATGTCCTCTAAACCCAATATGTGATATTACGTGCGAATTTGGCCGTTTACGACCATTTTCGGTGGGGTAAATTTGCCATTGAACATTTCGGGAGCAAAATTTCTTTGGTAACCCAAGATAATATAGGTAAATGTCTATCAATATACAAAAATTGATGCTATTCCTAGGTGGGACGAAGGGTGATCTGTGACCTTATATTTGGCACATTTTTCATTTTTGTCAACTTTGAGGGCGCTCTCCGTAAAAACGGTGATCATGAATGCGCCGATTTTTTTCAAAATTACTGAGCAAGTCAAAGCCTTCAACAGCATAATATTTTAGAACCTAAGGTGATGAAATGTGGAAGATATTAGCTTCTAAATATGCATTAAAATTTTCAAAATTAACATTTAACACCATTTTCGGTGACCTCGTGCACGTTAACGAAAAGTCAATTTCGCGTCACAGTCAGTTTTTCTTGCAAAGACTATAAAGTTCTCTCAATTTCCAGATAATGAACACTTTTGCATAAATATCCAAGCTAAAACAGTCAATCAAAAATGCCTAATTTTCTTTTAACTAATTTTTTGGAATGCGCACCGGTTGCTATGTGAGGCTGTATCTTAGCAACCAATTGACCTTGGGGCAAAATATTTTGGGATTTTCCGTCAGACACTTTGGGGAACATTTGGTGCGATTTTTAAGAAAATCGGAGGGGGTCGGGTGACGAGCACTGGATGATTAATATTTGACATGGATTGACCCAGGTGTCTTTCGCCCTCTGACGGTATTATAGCCGTTATGTATGATTCTATTTTGCGTGGTGAGCAGCTACACAGGCGCACTTCTAGCCAGCTGCAGCAGCATGCAGGCAATGGTATACACATCACTATGTAAATGACTTGTGATTGCAACCGCTTCTCTTCCAGCTGCATTATACAGCCGGTTAAAACTGTGAGATTACAAAGCAGAAAAGGCAACTTGTGAAAACACGAACAATAGATTCTCGCTCTTATCTCTTTATCTTTCCTTCCCGGTATGTCTGTCTGACTGTGTTTCTTTCTCTCTCTCTTTCTTCTGAATCCATATCAAACAAGGTGTTGTTGTTTTGTTTTTTTTTGTTTTTTGTTTGTTTTTTGTTTTTTCTAATGAAATGTCTGTCTAGTCCCCTCCCCTCCACTTAGGCGGTCAACCATAATTATGTAGCCGCGTTCTTTAGATACAACCCCTTTAACAAAAATGTTTAAATGGAAATGGGTCATACTTTGACCCCCTGTCACGTGCTTTTGCACGGGACGCCATCAAAATTATCCCCTTATCACTGACTAGATAGAAGGAGAGCTAACAAAATAGCGCGACATAGATTACATGCAGCGCATAATAATTATGGCAAAAATGTCCTGCGAAAAGAAGGCCAGCTCGGCATGCTTTGCATAAAAACAGCACAAGGCGGAAGAAATCGATAGGGGTAAAAACCAAGAAACTAACTGCTTAAACTGTTCACATAATAGCTATATAGAAACCTTTCCTGATACAACCTAAAATCAATTCAAAATTTGAGCTTCAGCAGCCATTCATGCCTTAGTGTCATAAAACACCCTTACACATAGTGTTGAGTTCTTATTGGTCACGAAAGGGAATGGTGGCTTTGCTTTAGCCAGTTAGGATACAGGATAGATCAATTTAATGTGGATGTAGGCCATTTTTTAAAGCAAAGTGTTGGATTCATGACCTTTTCAAAGAAAGCGTGGATTTCATATTGATTCTTACCAAATTTCCTGAAACTTTTGGGGGCTAACCTATAGTCAGTTTGATGAACATGGTTTATATCTATAATTATTTAGGCCTGTGAAGAAATACCAAAATGATAATTCAATTCCATATAAGATTTGATGTCATTTCCCCAAAGGAACGAAAATATGAAGAATACGGACCATAACGATTATAGTGAGCTAGTCGTTAATAATCAGGTCTATCGTTGATATTGTTGTTTGCGTCATGGGACACACAATCGTTACATCGAAAACGAGAATGAAATGATTGGTACTATGTAATAGCATTTATTATTCAATCAACTGAAATGAACAAGCGAATTACCAAAAAAAAACAAAGAAAGAAAAAGAAAAAGAAAACTGTGTGCTTCAGCGGATAGACAGCGGACTCTAAATCTTGAGCTCTCTGTTTCGAATCCACTAATATAGGCATTCCATATTCGATGCCATAGCCTTCGTATAAGCATCATAATTATCGACATATTATTTGCAGTATAGCCGCACTAGTTTGGTTTCCAGACCATTTGCCAGCACATGCTGGGAAGCGATAATGGTACAGGCATATTGTCTGAAAACCAGACTATAGCCGCATTCAATAAAGTGAAACTGAGCTAAACTCGTAAAACCTAAACATACATAGAACATCATACAGCCTGTAACGTAACATGATTTATATATAATTATTCTTTGTAAATACAACTAGATACGTTTAAAGCTATAGCAGCATGAATGTAATAATCCCCTTTCCGAGGAATTCTTAAAACCAGCAATGTATGATACATGAAATTATGATCCCTACAATTAGCAACATGTAAAATCTTGAAGATACATTAAGATTATACTATACCAACGTCGACACATCGTGACATGGTAGATCTAGTCGTAGTACGGAAATAACATTCAGCAATCATAAAATGTATAGAATTATTTACAACACAACTGCAACATAGTACTTTCACATTATCTTGAATAACAATTTTTCTTTGTAAGATGTATGTTCATGATAATAGCTGCAAAACCAATAAATGAAGAATTATCCGCAGAAATTCATTTTTTTTTTAAACACGGAAAATACATGTAAAGAATAATCTTTATACAGCGAATCGATACTATGTTACAATCCATGTTGATCATGGTACCCCCTGTTGGTGTGGTTTTTTTTTTATTCATCGCAAATATGTCATTATTGATAGATAATCAGGCAAAGGAGATGATCGATGTATATTGATATATAGAGAGCGGTTCCACATCGTTTTTTGTTTTTTTTTTTCAAGTCGATTTAATTTGTCTTGTTATCATAACTTTGTCAGGAGAATTATTCATGGTGTATACGCAGGTAAAAAATGCACAACATGAGAGAAATAGAGAGGAGGTGGAGCATAACTATAATAATATAATTTGAAGGATTAGTGAGAGTGTAATATTATTATGAAACAATTCATTATTGACGAAGAGACGAAGAGAAAGAGATGGGAACAGGAAGAGAAAGAAAATGATGGAAAGAAAGAAAGAGAGGGAGAGGAGTGCTAATGTACAAATCTACAGAATTTAAGATTTGAAAGCATCTTTCATTCAGTCACGTACTGTCTCCTTTTCTCTTATGTTTTGTTCTGTTGTATCTATTTGAAAGATGTTTACATATCACGCCAGCTGGTCCTGGCGACCCACGGACAGCCTTCACTTCTGTGCAGTGCTCGGCGCTTCGGGTGAGGTTCAAAGTTCACCTGAGAAATTAAGAAAAATTATAAGAATGGGATTAATGTTATGGACCGGAAAATACAAATTGACATTTCAAGAGATCCTTATGAGTAAGCTATACATTTCAATCAACCCTGTGCGTGTCATAAATTAGCTGCTGACAGGTTTGTTTTTGTAATTTGTGCAGATTTGGCACGGAAAAGGATTTACTGTTGGGTACACCCAATTAATACATCAGATAAGTGGTCAAAACAAACAAAACTCATCAAAACAAAATGAAATAGAACAACACAAGCAACAGCCATTGATATACCTCGAAATGGCATTTGCGGGTTTCTGTAATGGCATTATGTCATATTCTGCATTATGAACTTGTCATGTGTTATTATCGTTATTTGCATTATCATTTTGTACTGCCTTTCAAATCTGCAGCAAAATTTCGTTCGTGTTTCGTCACACTGGTAAAACCTCGCAAAGTTTAACTTCGAGAAGTCCTTGCGAAGTTAGCTCAACCGTCCACATAGCCTTTAAACAAGGCGACTCGCTCTGCGTGCCCCCGTATAGCGCGTTTACCCCACAAACCTGTTGCTCGCTCCACTCGCTAGCCTTTTGTCAAGGCCCTCTCGCTGTAATGGGCGAGCGAAGCGAGCCCAGCCGAGCGCGCCAGCGCGAGGGCCTTTTGAGATCTGCTTCACACATTATTATTCATGACACGTGAACCCTTCTGAATACTCATTTTAATGGCTTCCGGTCAACCAATGGAATGGCGCGCTCCCCGCATCCTCAGCCTTGGTGGTCATGCCTGTTCGCATGCATCACTGACCACCCGAGGAGGTCTGCCACGGAACTCTACACACACTCTGTGTGTAGAATTCTGTGAGAGTGTGTAGAGTTCTGTGAGGTCTGCGGCAGCGGCGTGCATTCGCTCTATTCAAATCGGGTTCGAGCAGACAGACACGCTGATTGGACCCCGACTTTTGCTCCCGAAATCGGGGAGCAAAAGTCGGTAATTCAAAGGGCTAACAAAAGGATGCGAAGCAGATCTCAAAAGGCCCTCGCGCAACCCCACTCAGCTGGGCTCTCTTCAGCATACAGCGAGAGGGCCTTGACAAAAGGCTATCCACTCGCCGGCTAACGTACAGGTTTGTGGGGTAAACGCGCTATACGGGGGCACGCAGAGCGAGTCGCCTTGTTTACAGGCTACCGTCCACACTGCATGCAGCCAAAATTCGTTTCAGTAAAGGTTCTCAAAGTTAGGGTCACTGGTGCGCATGCGCAACAAAGAAGAACGCAAGCGCGCGCCTTGTGACAGCTAGTGATTGTGACGTAACAAGACACACGTAAACGTGACAATGAACACGCGCTTTTTAATTGGAGGCACAGCCCACAAACAGGTGGATGACTGGTCAGGTGACAAACTTTACGCAGTAGACTCGCACTGCACATAGGGGAGACCAGGGAGGTGAGTCCTCACCTCCCTGGGGAGACCCAGGAGACTTGAGCCACAAGGAGAGTTGATCCACCCCCTAAATCTCACACTTGCACTTTAGATAAAAAGTTAAAACTCCCTCTGCTGGTAGTGTATAATATAACTTTCTTTCCAGTTAAGTCAGCAAGATCCATGGTACCTCATAGGAGATTTTGTGAAAGGAAAACCAAATATCGCGCTGAAAAGTGGATTTGAGAGTTAGAGGTAAGACCCTTCTTATTATTCATATACTAGCAGTTACTTTGGTCGCAATATGGGCAACGCGTAGTCTCTGCATTGTTGATTATTTCTGATGTTTTTGGTTAAATATGATGCAACTGCTCTAGTGGTAGTTCAGTTACATGCAAAAATGGCCGACCTTTGGAGAGTTGAGCCACTCATCATGAGGAGACATGATCCATGGCTCAACTCTCCTTTTACCATTATCTTATTTATACAAATTTTTACTTTTCTTTCAGACAATGCCACAAATATACAAAAGGACATCAGACCGTGGGAGTGATCCAGGATTGCTCCAGCGAGGAGCAAAAGCAGTCGAAGAGTTGAACAGTGTTCGAGCTGCCGCTCGAGCATTTGGTGTAGATTGAATGACACTCAAGAGATACATAGATAAACAGAAAAATGACCGTTTTTGTATAGGGTTCTTTATACATTGTAGAACCCTATACAAAAGGGTCTATAAAGAATCTTAAATACGGGACAAGAAGAGGTTCTAATCAGCACATTTTTTTTTCTAAGAGTGAAGGGCACCATCATTGTTGTGTCATTATTGTTAAAGTTGTGTTGGTTCACACTGCAGTCACGGTATTCTGCATTTCGTTGAATCTAACAAATCATTTGTTGACGTCATTTTGTTATTTTGTATTGTTTTACCAGGTAGATGGAAGAGTCACTGGTTGGCATTATGTTGTTCATGGGACTACATTTTTTGAGCAGATATTGTTAACAATATGATATCATCGTCTGAAATTTGAAAGGATGTGACTGGAAAAGATGTGACTGTATTCAGGCAATTCTGGAAAGTTTTGTGGCCCTTTGTTGTCTTTAGACGTTGAATGAAACCTCATGGAAATTGAAATTCACAACAGAGGATGATACATAAATATCAATAGCATAGCCTGAAGCTGACGTGAGCTAAATGAAACAAAATGTCATGTTAATTTCCACTCACTACAATCTTTCTCTCCTGTTCAAGGTTGCATATCTGTTTGAGCGAGCTCTGAAAAGCATTGTAAGATCTAAGTAAGGGTTATATCAGTTGTGTTTTAATGTTGTTTTAAAGTTTTAATTAAGCTGCCAATGGTTTTTCGCTTACTCAATTATTGTCTTCATGAGTAATGATTTCTCAAAGAAGTTATTGTGTTTTAAAGGGTGACACGACATATGTTCCGCCGACAATTATTGCTTTGACATTAATATCTCTCCGAAGAGAGAGTGAGCCTCGTGGGTATGATTGAGCTTTTGGGTCAGAGCAGGGTAAGGATTTGGATTAGGGTTAGGGTTAGGGTAGGGGTAAGGGTTTGTGCATATGACATTGTAAGCTTCAACATTAGCAATTCGTGCCGGAGTATTTGTCGCCGGAGAATATGTCATGGAAGTGTTTTAAAGTTATTGATTGTCGGCCCCAGGTAGCCAAATCTAAGTCAGAACATTTCGATGATATCATCAATTTGTCTACAACTTGGAAAGCCTATCTTGAAGTTCTTTCTATCTGAAAAAAAAAATCATAGTTCTCTGTTAGAGTCATTGTACAATAGTGTATTTCAATTTACAAAATAGTGATATTCGATAACAGCACATTAAATGTATTTATGCGGGCCCATCCTCACGAGATATACGACTTTCCCACTCCCTAGTACAGTGTGGCACAACTCTCCCATGGGTGGCTCAACTCTCATTGCGGGTATGCTCAACTCTCTTCGTCCTACAGGAGACTTGTGCCATTTGACATCTTTTTTTGAACGGGTTCTTATTCTGAAATGCAATCACCTTCCGTATAATTAACAAAATTGAATTATGACATATGACCTTAACTTCCAACCATAAGAAAGTCTTCAGCCCAAAATACAATTAGGGGGAAATATGACAAATTATGTAAAAAGTGGCTCAACTCTCCTGGGTCTCCCCTACCTACGAGAAGCTAATTTGGCCGTGGCGTCCGGGAAACTTCCCCTTGCAGTTTGAGTGTTGAGTTTTTCGGGAAGTTTGCGGCCACACTGGCAAAACATCGAAATATCAAACATCGCGAAGGTAAACTTTGCGATGTCTTGCCAGTGTGACCGTGGCCAGAGTAAGATTATCATAACGAGTGCAGACGGGGAGGCGAAATAACGACAAACGTCAGCAAAACCTCCAGTGAAATGCACATAGTTGCAGTACTAGCAGTAGGCCTATTATAACGTCTTTCGGAGGATCACCTCGTTTGTATCCTCACTGCGGATAACTGGGTGGTGGGTACGGATACCCCTGTGGTGGAGGTTGCGGATACCCCTGTGGTGGAGGCGGTTGCGGATACCCGGCCGGTGGAGCACTCGGATAGCTTGTTGGTGGGTAGCCCTGAGGAGGGGGAGGGTTCGGATAGGGTTGCGGTGGATACGGGTATCCCTGAGGTGGAGGCGGCTGGGATCCGGTTGGATAGGCGGCAGCAGTCGGAGTCGGGTTTGTCACGTACTGCAAAATACAATGTATCCCGAGTGATAATCATGACAACTTTCCCGTATCCTCAAAATCTTACAATGACATGTTGTTTGTTTGTTTGTCTGTTTTATTCAGAGAAAGAGACACGTAGACAGGATGACGAGTGAGACCCTTCAGACTGTTAGATAATTGATAATAATCATAAGCCCCACTATCATTCCTTAATGTCTCTATAGAAAGTAGTTGTCTTGGACGGGCTTATAGCACAGCTTAACGGGATCGTATGGTTTTGGTTGAGGCGTAACTTCAGGTTTCTCACATTTTTTTAGAGAGAGATAATGAGAAACTTCTTCTGAAATATGAAAAAAGTATGTAATTCCAAGAAGGATTCATGGTTTATTTCATAAAAATTGGTTTTGAAATAGCTGAGATATTCAAAACAGAGCAGTCCTATAATAAAAGGTGCGACCCAGCTTTTATTAGAATCGCTTTGCTTTACTTTGTTTTTAGATGTCTCAGTCATTCCAAAACCGATTGTCATCAAATGGACTTTGAATTCCTCGTAGAATGGTATGCTCTGTATTATTTCATAAGTGGTTTCTTGGTATCTCGCGAAAAAGTTAAAAGCCCAATCCTCATCTCCACCACTACTGTACCATCCCTTTAATTTTATGCTAAGAGCGTATAGCGTTATACTAGCAAAGATAAACAAAAACACCAGAAACAACAACAAAAAACACTGAGATCTGTAAAAATTATTATTCGTATAAAACCTATGACAAAGTGTATGTGTTTAAAGGACAAGTCCACCTTCATAGACATTTGGATTGAGTGAATGCAGCAATAGAAAAAATCAGTGAGAGTTTGAGGAAAATCGGACAATCCGTTCAAAGGTTATGAATTTTTAAAGTTTCTGCGCAGCCACTGCTGAACTAGGAGACTACTAAAGCTTAGTGATGTCACATTGTGTAGAACGATATAGAAAATATAAAGAAAATTCAACATATTTTCAATTTTCTCGCATAATAAAAGAACACTTGACTTGCCTCTTTCAGAAGGCACGCGGAATAATAATATCCTTGACATACGTCATTCCCAAATCAAGGGAATGTGCACTTTTTCTTTAAAAAAATGATATTTTGTGAAATTCTCTTCATATTTTCCTTATATCGTTCTACGCATGTGACATCATACACTGAAGTTAACGTCTTCTCATCCAGCAGTGACCGCGCAGAAACTTCAAAAATTCATTACTTTTGAAAGGATTGTTCAATTTCCCCCAACTGTTGTGTTCTACTAAAATTGCAACATTCACTCAATCCACATGTGTATGAAGGAGGAGTCTTGTCCTTTAATAATGTGTGCATTAATTATATTTTCACGGCGAGATTGCGTCATTAGTTGAATAGTCTTTGCATCGATGCATGAAAATATAAGATAGTAGTGATATTCAGAGATGACAAGATGGTGATTTCTGGAGCAATGTCCCTCAAGACTCAGTGAGTTAAAGACCTTAACAGAAAATTCATTTCAAAAGAACACAGAGGTTAGAATGGTATGCGTCACAGATACTTTGCAGTGATATTGATTATATTTCGATGGTGAATTGCAAATTGGCAACAGGTTAGTGTAGACTGAAAGTCCAAATGGCGGCAGTCTGACTTGACGCATAAAAGAACACTTTCTTTTGGTTGTTTTACCTAAAGACGTCTCGAGGTTTTGTATGCTCTGTAAAATGCTTGTGCTTTGTTTTGTTCCCATTGTTTGTATTTAACAACAATAAAATGGATGTAAGAAGATACCTTATATTACCAGCACATAATATACGAGGACATGCCATGCAAATGTGAAGGCATATTAGGTGCTGGTCCCTGTAGAGCTGCATCTAGACTATAGTCACAGTTTCAATTTACGTAGCAAGTGCCAACCACAGTAAAAAGATGTTTACGGCGGTTCAAAATGGCGTCATTGCATCTCGGCTTTAGTTAGCACAAACTTACGTTATATACTCTTGGCCGACACGTATCACCTCTAACTACAGATGTATAACATTAGTTCATGCTTTTCACCAACATGTAAACTAAAGTGCTTTTGGATTGATAATACCAGTGGGAAAAGCGTTCAAAAAGAAAAAATCAAAAACAAAACACAGCATCGATGTGATATAATGCACAAAGGTTCCTATAGGTTCCTATATAGGGTGGGGAGGGGTGCACAAAGGTTCCTATATGTTGGGTGGGGAGGGGAGGGGTCAAGGGTAGCGCTCGTTGTTTTCTTCTTTTTTCGTTTTTTTTTTTCTTTTCATTTTTAGGGTGCACGGGCTGTTTGGTTTTGTTTTGTTTTTTTGGTCGATAGAACCCCTCCTCCGGTCACTTTGACGAGAATAATCTCGGATTAGAAACCGCAGAAACTCACAGGTTTGGTTGTGGGTTTTGGTGTGTGTGCGTGTGTGTGTGTGTGTGCTCTTGTTAGATAATTGGAAACCACTTATGAAATAATATCATATAGAGCAAACAATTCTGCGAAAAATTCGAAGCTTATTAATGGAAATCGGTTTCGAAACGGATAAGATATCCGAAAACAACGTATAAAACATAGGGATCCTTGTAAAAGGTGGGTCCAATCATTACCAGGACCTATTTGTTTTTGGATATCTCTGCCATTTCAAACCCAATTTTCATCAAATAAGCTGAATTTCTCCTAGAATTTTGGTTTCCTTAAGAGGTTTCTCGTTCTTTCACAAAAAAGGTGGAGACCTGAAACCCATCTAAATTAAAACTATACACCATCCCTATTTGCCCTATTTTGTCTATAGTACTACTACTGAATATAGAGCCTATACACTGCAAAAAGTCCGGTGTTAAATAGTGAACACCGAGCTGGTGTTAAATTTTCGGTGCTCATTTATGGTGTTAAATTAACACCTACGGGTGTCATTTCCAAATTTTAAACTGTTTTTTGAAAAGTTTCTTAGTAATTGCACTTCTTGTTGATTTTTAATTTAAACAAGAAGATCAAGAACTTTACATTGAAATACTAGATTTTTGAAAAAATGTGAAAATAAATTTACACCAAAGTAACACCAGCTGGTGTGGTCCCTTATTGAAGCTGGACGGGTGTTAAACCATTGATATTAACACCAGCAAATATCAAATCAACACCATGTGGTGTCAGTTTTGAATTAACACCAGTACAGTGTCAAAATAACACCAGGTACAGTGTCAAATTAACACCACGAAGTGTCAGGTGAACACTTTTCAACACCATCACAGTGCATTTTTAACACCTGTGGGTGTGGTCCTTTATTGAAGTTTGATCGGTGTTAGATTTAACACCCGTGGTGTTAAATCTAACACCGATGTTTTTACAGTGTAGTAGTTGCATAAGTACAGTTGTTTAGAACATAATTATAGTACAGTTGCTTACAAGAGCCTTGCCAATAATAGCCCTCTACTATTTTCAGAGTTACATTGTCTGATTTTGCTTTGTTTGTTTGCTGTTTTTGGTCTTTGTTTTTCCACAAATCTGTAAATCACGCCAAGATCCCGTCACTTCACTTGACGCGGCTGTTAGTATAGGCCTACACCGATTCGAGACTGAGTCCAACTTACCACAACGGTTTTTTCTTCTTTCACCACGGTCCTAGGCGGTGCGGGCTTTGGTCGAGACGTGGCGGCTGCCGCTAGAGCAGCTCCGGCTACCAGGCCGACTCCGACGCCGACGCCGGGATGGTGGTGGTGGTGATGCGGGTGGTGGTGGCGGGGAGGGTGGTGGTGGTGGTGGTGATGGTGGTGATGATGTCCGAACTGCAGAAGAAAAGCACATTAGTATTTAAAAAAAAAATGACATATCGGACAAAGAATGAAAATAATTAAGGAAGAAGAATCATGGTGTGAAGAGTTTTATTACAAAACGAGCAATTCCACTCTTCAAAAGTCGAGATTCGCCAGTAAATCTGCTAAAAGATGAAGAAAACAATAAAACAATACGGTATATATTCAATCTTAACTTCAATAACATTCCATGTCACGTTACAAGTGAGGTATCACTGGAAAGGTTTCATTTTGATATAGCTATGATGAATTTATTTAAATTGTTTAAAAATGGCACCTATCCTATCAGTTGCGATGAAACTCTCTCATTATTCATGCAATCGTAATATCAGTATATTGTAAAATGAAATCGTGATGTCAAAGTCACAGGCTTAAGGCGATGATGTACTCTCCTTTCCATACACAAATAAAAAAAAAAAAAACTTCCAATATCATGTTTACTGAATTTGCCTCTCCCTTCCTTAATCATGTGGCGTCTGTGCTAAGCTGTCAAACCTCCACACTCTTTGGATGTGAATGACACGATTTCCATAAACCGTTTTTTTTTTCTTCTAATTTCATGTTACTTATCAGAATTTCCTGGGGGACTTCGTCCTGTTTCCAGATGGATTAAATCAAACCTAATATTCTTTTTTTTTTTGTCCAGAAATAACATTTTGGTTAATTACACATCAGGGGAAGCGGGGGGGGGGGGGGGGCTGCAGCCCCCCCCCCCCCCGCCCTTAGATTCTTCCCGTCTAAGCGGGGGGGGGGGGGGGGTCTTGACCTTGCCACCCCCCCCATCCCCCGGTCCCGCAGCCCCCCCCCCCCCCCCCCCCACACACACACACACACACACTGAAAAATGTTCCGCGGCCCCTGCACATTATCGCCCCCACCCCTTTCCTTATACCTGTCTTTGAACATTATTTGATGAATGTCGGAATGTCGGCTTTTCAGTGGGTCCCCCATCACCATCCTCTTATCAACTATTACAACATTATGTTTGTGCGATCCCCTTCTAAAATATGATGTAGGCCTATCTCCCTTTACTATTGATTACTTACGTTGAAATTCTTTACTTTCACGTACACTGTAACTGTTATTGATTTTGTTGCGATGGAGAAATATGAACTAAACTGAACTGAACTGGAGTAAACTGAACTGAACTGAAGTAAACTGAAGTGAAGTGAAGTGAAGTGAAGTGAAGTGAAGCGAAGTGAAGTGAAGTGAACTGAACTGAACTGAATTGAATTGAAGTGAACTGAACTGAACTGAACTGAAGTGAAGTGAATTGAACTGAATTGAACTGAACTGAACTGGAGTAAACTGAACTGGACTGAACTGAACTGAGCTAACATCGTGATTTCTCTTCTTTTTTGTTTAAACCCAACGCTAGATGGCGCTGAGCTGTGCACAGTAAAAACAGATTTTGTTCCCTGAACTCTTCTGCACTTCTCTAGAGATCACAGTCGTGTTCGGATGCAACGAGAGTCCGGATATAACGAGAAAAAATCACTTGGAACGGACGATTTCAATAAAACGGGATCCCACTGCATAATATTATATCTATATATCTCTCATATTATGGAACTGTGTTCTACGATCTACCATCCAACTCTTCTACGTAGTGACAACTCAAGTGTCTCTATACAGCGCGCTTTTTTCACTCATGATGTGTATTATAATATTGCCCTCTTCAGTAGATCTCACTCTACCTAGAAGGTTGTTTATTTTGTTTTTTACATTTTTTAAATCTTTAAATCTAGCAGTTATAGTCAACAATACTTTTAAAACTATCTCTTCATCGTTTCCTTTGTATATTTGTGTGTGTGTGTGTGTGTGTGTGTGTGTGTGTGTGTGTTTATGTTTCATGAAAATCCGTACAAAATACATTTTCTTCATTTATATACAATTCAATCTAATTCATTTTTTTTTCTCCATCAAAGAAAATGTAATGAATACCAAGTATACATATTGTCAGTTGTTCGACATGATTGTAATGTATGAATTCCTTGCATAACTTCTTATATGGGTTGTTTTCGAAACGAAATTGTACTTAAATAATACCTTCAAAACGAGTTGAACAACTTGGTTCTGTAGTTAGCCTATATAAATAACTGAACAACTCGGTTCATTACCATGATTACTGCAGTATAGTCGCCCGCGTGAATCGATTCGCGCTTTTAATCCTGTTTAAGATTCATTGCAACGTCATGATTTGCTAGGCCACTTCTGTTTGAATTACATTCATTTTTCAGTTTCTTCCTCAGCAAGGCAATATTGGTTTCCACTTGGACTTCAATCCCTTATCTAATACCGAAAGCATACATTATTTTGTGCCATGCAGTGTTTGCCCAGTCATCATTAGAGAAGACTCAATACAGGCGCTGCTGCATGTATTCCTCGCGTAGACAAGCATACACAAGTTTCGAATCCGCATATCAATCAATCGGGCTTATATCGCTCTGGTGTTCATTTTACGCCGCTCGTCACAAAATTACACGGACTCAGTTTTCAGACACATCTGTTAATGGAAGCCACTTACCCACTCCCACCGATAATAATCTGTCAGACAATGGGGGAATTATTACCATCCCATTAATGCATACAGCTGTGGTGACTAAGCAAGGCAGTTTGATTTGCAATCCCTTTTGTTTAAGAAACTCTCTGATTTTCTATAGAATCGGAGACTTTAAGCCGGAGTCTGCCGGATTATCTTGGGTCAATGAAACTAACCGGAACCGGCTATCTTATTATCTGCTTTGGGGCGTTTATGATCATTGCGTCGAGGTTTTGAAAGACGCTGATTGCTGAAGTCATTATACACTGTTTAGTGTTGTCTACAAGAGTACTTTATGTGCATGTGTTCAGAGTTTAAAGGCATCGTAGCAAATGGCTATTTCGAATTGATCTTGTATACCATGCACTGGAGGCTGTCCCTGCTGTAAGATTATCTTTCTCTTCGTTTAACAGTTTCTAGTGATGATCCGTTGCCGCAAAGATGTGTGGTTTGTATTCATCATGCTCCCCATACTTCACTGTTGTGCAATATACAGCGTGAGATATACCATGACGGCTATTTCCGGAAATAATACGTATTTCCCGGTTATTTACTTTTGTAAAGTCACAAGACCAGTTCTGTATCGATTCGGGCCAGTCGTATGTGCTTTCCTCTCCCGTATCCTCTATCTAAAAATTTACCGTGATTAGAGTAATTCATTTCTTGAGAGGTATATTGCTATTCACCATGCCCAAAAATTAATGACATCACCGAAAACTGACCGATGACAGAGTGACTCCCCTTCGTACCAAAGAACGATAAGTACCAGCCACACGTTCTTTTTTTCTGAAAACATATAGCTACACAACAATTTGCACTGCAGTTATACAATTTTAACAATTCAGGTCGTTTAACCCGTATTCTATTTGGGATTAAGGATATATAATGATTGCTTTATGGAATCCCCCATACACGTTATTCAGCATGAATGGACAAGATGAAATCCCGCAATGGTGATGGGATGACTTTTTGTCGAACTATACGAGATGTTATCTCAGAGAAGAAATAATCATTGTTGATGTACAAATATTGGGAATATGAAAATATTGCGGAAATAATAGATGTATGTTCCAAAGCTAGATATTCATAATGATTATACTTATGCTACAAAATAATCTTGTCTCATTTTTTCAGCTGGTAAATATGCGATAAAATTCAATTCTGTGCCGCTCTTTTTTTTTCTTCGATCCTTTCTTCTTTCTCCTTCTATCTCTCCCTCTCTTGCATTATAGCTTAAAGGGAATGGCTAGTAACTATGATCAATGGGAATCAGTGGGAATGCTGAAGGATGATTGTTCCATAACTGGATTCATTTAAGAGTACATTATAAATCTATTGTTGTGTGAAAATTATTTGCTTCAGAATGGTCTCATATTCAAGTAATGTGCAGTTTAATGGTTCCAGGCTAGCATGCCTGTACAGTGATGGGGCATTAAACTGCACATTACTTGAATATGAGACTGTTCTGAAGCAAATAATTTTCACATAAGGATAGATTTATAATGTACTCTTAAATGAATCGCACAAGAATTGGCACAATCATCCCCCAGCATTCTCACTGATATGGCCCACTGATCAGTTACTAGCCATTCCCTTCAACTATTAAAAAGAATTGCTCTTATACAAACCCCGTATCGAGAGAATGTCGTTCCTACCTACAAATAGATTTAAAAAAATCATAAAAAATCAGCAATAACGATGATGATGATGATGATGACAATGACGACGACGCTGACGATGATGATAATGATAATAATAATCATAATGACAATGATGATGATGATAATAATAGTAATAATAATAACAACAATAAATGATAATAACAATGATAATGATAATGATATAACAATAATCATTAGCATTTTATAAAAATAATGATATTGCTAAAAGTTGATAATATACGAATGATGATATTACAATAGAAAATAACTAGGTCTATACCACCGAAATTTGTACTCTACAAAATATATTTGTTACAACATTCTAATAATGATGTTAAGCCTCTCAAAGGTCTTACATGCAAGAATGGAAAAGTCGAAATATATAAATGAATAAACACACACATATATATATATGTATATATATATATATATATTCTTGGGACACAACGACAACAGTATCTTATATCTAATCAAAGTGATTGAGTTACGCATATATCGACTGCGATCAACATGCACTGTTTGGTCATACATGAACCCTGCATGGAGTTCGTTTTAACACTCGTTCAGCGTTAACGTTAATATCATAATAAACATGACATACTGTTCCTTAAATCTCGCTGTTACCATATTGCATTGACACTTCCTCTTGCTCCTATATCGCGGCATACCAAACAACTTTCATTTTCTCATGCAAAGAACGCGTATACGAACACACACACTGTTATACCCATGAAAGATATTCGGGTTGCGTGGCCAACGCGATCAGTAAGGATTACAGCCTTACAGTATATAGGCCTATATGATTGTTGCAACCTATATTCCCTCTACAGATTGTTGAGGGCTCTTCAGAACAATTTTCTTCGCTTATTCTTCGCAGTAGTTGTACATGGGTTAGAGGTGTATCGTAATGTTTGTGTATCGAACAGGAGAGTAAACACAAATCGACGAACGGCTATACAAAAGAATAGGACAATGAAAACTTACCGGCATTTTGTCAGAGCGTTTTCAGATTTACCAACTAATTGGTGTATAAAATTCTGCCAAAAACAAGAATCTGAACTCAATGCAGTCGATGATTAGTGACGATACGTTAGTGGGTTTTTTTTTTTTTTTTTTTTCGTGGAGTCGAGTAGAGACGGTGCGCTGCGACACAGGAGTACTCCACTGAGGCGAAATGGAATACCTTTGGACTTCGTATCCTTGCGGTGTAAAATCACATCACATGCTATCACGCGTCAACATTACAAGGGCGGTTCTTCGCACATTACTTTTTTTTTTTTTTTTTTGCTGGTTGCGCGTTTAGGCCTATACAGCACGCTCAACGTTTACGTCATCGCCGATTTTGACAAATTTGATCATGAGAGTGTATACTTTATAGTCATTTAGCAGACATTATTGCTCTCACAAAATCAATCATTTTGTATTAATCATTTCTTTCTGTTTCTCAATCATTGATATGCTTAATGTTCACAGTGGCGGATCCAGGCGAGGGCGCACTGGGCGCGCCCCTTTGTTTTTTTTTTTTTTTTTGTTAAAACAAAAGAAATAAAAAGAAAAAACGGAGGGGGTGCCCCCCCCCCCTTTAATTTCATTTTGTGCCCCCCACCCCCACCCCCCCCCCCCCGGAATTCCCGGATCTGCCCCTGGTTCAAACCGTAAACCGTTCAGGCCAATTGTATATCGAATACAGCAAATTTGTCGTAAACATTCCGCGCTGTATGTTAGGTTAGATAATATAAAAGGGAATGGCATAATCAAATTTAGGTGCATTTGCGCGTGAAGCGATCTTTTCAGAAAATCATTAGTCTATAAGACAATTAGAATTCAGTACAAAACCGAAGGTCGAGCAAAGACAAAGAGAGAAGCGATGGAATTTTCAGTCCTGTACTTCCCGATGTGCATTCTTAACATATCTAAAAACGAAAAAATAATAAAAAAAAACAAAAACACAAAAACAAACAAACAAACAAACAAACATCACAAACAAAACAACTAATAAAAAATCATAAAAAATCAAACACACAAATATGTTTCTGTTAAAAAAAAACTAAAAAGAAAGAAAGAAAAGAAAAAAGGTAAGACAGGTTCGGATTACAAAGTCTTACATGAATATTTTCAGTTACACATGATATTGTATTTATAGTTACAATAATGTGTATCCCTTATACCAGTGCTTCTCATGCAACCAATGGGCCGCTATAAAGGCTCTCGAAAATGGGCCACAACGTCTTCCCAAAATAAAGAAAAAATTAATTCGATCTAATCGTATAGACCTACATAATAATAATGCTTTGTAGGCCTTGGCCCTCAAAAAAAAAAAATGAACTCGGAAGCCAAAGTGGAGGACGGGTTAAATAAAAATGAGAAGCGTGGGTTTTTGAAAAAAAAATATTATTATGGTGACTCGTCACCGCTTACAATAATATTCACGATTTTGGTTTTGTATACTCAATTACATTGTGTATTGCCCACTTTTAAGTCGATCACACCTATGCAATCCGTATACCTTCTCCGAAGTCATATTATTGTAGTCATAGGTTACTAACGACACTTTTAAATCATTCCACCCCCCCCCCGAAAAAAAAAAATACTCTGCATGATTCACACTAAAGTATGAGCTGCGGATGTGATCAACTTCACTGTTTCTAGTTGAAAATAATAATGTGCACTTAATTGAAGAATGCCAGAGCTTTCTTATTTTATGCCCCATTGTTATCTTACTTCTATGCATTGATCCTTCAGTATTTTGTTATAGTAAGCCCGAAGTTCTAGGTGGTATCATGCATCACGTGATAATTATTTTTCGATGGTCGTTACACTGAATAATGATTAGCGATTAGAAATATATTTCAAAGTATATGTGAAGAAAAGATTTATATTTATGCATTATCATGACTTATTTCATTTATTATCATCATTGTTGTTATCATTATCTTTGTCATTATCACTTGGAGATAACAAGCATTATAAGTCCTACCAAGTACTAGTAATACCCACAACATCTATAGGCCTATTAGGCCTACATGGGATGTACACACAAACGTAATATTTTCGCAAAAAAAAAAGAAAGAAGATAACGGGGAAGTTAAAAAGAAAGAAGGAAAAAGGAAAGAAGGGGGAAAAAAGAAGAAGAAGAAGAAGAAGAAGAGGATTTCTCAAAAGAAAAAAAATATATATCCTCCTTGGCGGGGAATCGAACCCCGGTCTTCCGCGTGACAGGCGGAGATACTTACCACTATACTACCAAGGATTTGGATGGTAGTTGCAATGATTTTATAAACTTCAATCCTCGCCGGCGTCGCTCTGCGCCTGCAGCTCGGTAGTACGTGAAAAACCCCATCGAAAAAGATATGGCGAAACATGAAGTTAATACACCTAGACAAACATATTATACATCATTATGGCAGCGTTAAAAGCATTCTGTATTTCGTCACAACAATGAAAAAACCGTGTAACGTTGTCTTAGTATGAGAATTTCGCTCGGATAAAGCGCTGTCAATACATTGGCGGTGCAGTCGAGCGACCCTCGGGTAACCTTCTGTAATAGTCCCAAATACTCATATCTACGTATGTCGCAACGGACTCGTATGACTCGCAGGCCCTGTTCTGTTGGTGCACCATTCTCTCTCCCCCTCCAATGAGTTTACTACATTCCCAGAGGAAATATAACTTCAGATAAAACCCAGGGAGGTTGTGATACTGATTAGAGTGATAGGTAGAGACCAGATCCTTTACTTTGTGATATGTATCAAAATTGGGAGGAGGTACTAGGTACTACTGAGCTTGGGTGATAATTAATAGCACACACACCCTACAGTAAAAATATGGCAGTTGCAGATTGGTGCAAATGACGGCTATAGCATACTTTTATACTTATTTTTGCTTTAAAAGCGACTTAATTACGATATGAAAATAGGCAATTACAGGGTGTCTCAAAAGCAAACAGAGATCATGCAATGGCAGACTACAATTGTAAAGTGACGGAGTTACACACACATGGCTCCTGATAATGGGATTCTGCTCATGGCTGTGATATTGAATAAATGTCATCTCCTCAAGTACATGACTCATGTACAGGTTGTACCTGTTGTACTTGTAATGCTATATAGGCAGAAGAAAGCACAAGTTTGAGTTAAATAATTATAAAACAAAAAATTTATCCTGAAAGATTTTTTTTTTTCTTAAACCTAACTATACACAGCCCTGTTGCTGTACCGGTACATAAATGTCGTGGGCGCCGTACTGGCACATGGGGACACCGTGCAAACGTCTGGTTGGGCTACATTAAACCTAGACTTTCATATGTAGGGCTATGTAGGCCTAAAATCAATACTGTTATGCTGCTGTCTCAAAGAATGCCTCTGAATGTTAATGTATCAATACCGGTACCGGTACCAATAACTGTGAACAATTAGTGAACATGCAAAAAAAATAAATAAATAAATAAAACCATGGACATTGGGGCTATCCCGAGAAAGCTGTTTAAAAATCCCCCACCACCCCCCCCCCCCCCAAAAAAAAAGAAAGGCGATATGTGCCTTACCAGTACAATTTCACAATCACACACATACACACATGCGCACATACATCTGTACCATGTACAATCAACCACACTTCAGTAGTAACATCTCATCTATGCATGGGCCTTAATATGCATACAGCGATACTCACACATACATACCATGCTGCTGGTTTCATGGGCAGGAGGAGATCTCGGTATTGCCAATACCGTACCTAGGTGTCGTGCACACAGTGACGATTTAGATGCATTAACAGATAGCTCAGGGGAGAAACTTGCCCAATTTAGGCTGCATATTCACTCGGGTCACGCTCTGTTTTTATCCAGGTGTATTTTTTTGTTGAAGATTTCTTCACTTTCCATAATGTGACCAGCACATTGAAGCCTTGAAGTAGTGAACCATGACTCTAGTGACTGCAAATCAGTACAATTTTTAAATGTTAAACTCTTTTTTTATTTGAATAATAAGCACAAAAAAAAAAAAAAACCAGCAACTAAAGAAAAGTAGACGAAAATTGCATTGAATTGCATGGGGACGAAGACATGAGCAAGGCAACCGGAAGTGAAAATGGCACCGAGGAATTCCACAGTGCATCTGTGACATGGCTTTCTGGCGTGCGCAGAAATTTTCTGCGCATTGGCAATACCGAGAATTATCATCTTTCAACTGCTCTGTAGTGCTCGTTGGGACTTAACCCTCAGCATCACATTCCATGCATCTAGTCTGACACTGAGCATGTTAAACATTGAATGAAAGAACTCTTGACACACCTTTAACTACAGCACATACTTCATTTTATTCATTTCATTGTGGGGAAAATTGATTCGTTCAGAGAACTTTCTATATATTATTTCCAATAACCATACATATTTAAAAAACAACAAAAGAAATATTACATGACAAAACTAAAGGTAACTCAACTGTTTTGAGACCTTAATGCGAGAAAGAGGGGAAAAACAGAAGAAATGACGAGTAGGACTAATGGTAATGAACATGGGTCCACAGAACTTATATCTATACAACGTGCTTATTTCTGATCAACATGTATTGCTACAGTGAGTATGAAACTGTAAGTCCACCAACATATTTCACAACCAAATCGAGTCAAGATGTTAAACAGCTGATTACAACTTGCACCATCATGGAGAAATATTCAATGAAAACAAACAACCAAACAAAAAACGACAAATATTTCTCTTCATAAACAACAGAGTTTTGACACACTTTTTACCTTTCATTGCTCACACTGACATTCCAACTACACATACACTGTACCAAGTTCTCTTCACCAGAGTGCATGTATATTATGGGCACATGGTTTACGCTTCAGAAAGTTGTATGTAATACAACAATAACAGCAAACACCACAACCTCACACCACAACCTCATAAAACAAAACAAAACAAAACAAAAAAACCATAACAAAACAAAAAAAAACAAAAAAAAAAGGTTATTTTCCTGCATCCACTTTAGCACATGGAGAGACATAATTACATGTGTATAAGTAAATAATTCTGGGGTTTTCATGCAAGAGATGAGAGCAAGATATGCGGTCATGGCCACGAGTATGCACATACAAGAAATTTGGCTGTACAATTGCATTGGTAAGTAGGATGACCATGTCAAATTCCCAAGTTTGAGTAGATTCACAGAGTACTCTACGGAATTGCAGTCATCACTAAAATAGGTAATGAATATAAATAAAAACAACAACAAAACCTCGTAGGGGCTTTAAACAAACCCTAGAGACTCTGAAACACATTACCAGTACTTTGCTGCATTTACTATAACAGTGTAACATTGAAATCATAGATTTACGTGTACCAGGGCTCCATTTCATATAACAGTTGATATGATAGCAACTCTTGCTGGAATGGCAATTGTCATGGCAATGGCAATTGTCATGGCAATGACAAGAATCCAGCTTCCCGGTTGCTATGGGAAGTTTCCCATTCCAGCAAGAGTTGCCATCCTAACATCTTTTATGAAATGGGGCCCTGACCTTATAATGCAAGGCCACAGATAAAATGCCTCATACACTACACGTACCAGTACATCTGAAAAGGGGGGGGGGGGGGGGAATCAAAAGAATACACGGTATATTACACAGCTCTAACTATTGATTCCCCCCACCATGATTTTCACCTGAATTCTGGAGGCAAACACCACATATATGAAATGTTGAAAATTGCAACATTCCATCAATGTGCCCTATAGGAGGGGGTGGGGGGGGGGGGTTACTACTTGTACATGCAAGCGGTTGTGACCACATAGTGGCTTCCATGATGGGGTGGTCACTCACAGGCTATCAAACATAGGTGACCAAAAAGGAGATGTTGAAAGAGAGCCATGAGAAGAGGGTAGCTGAAAGTAAGTCAACATAAGCTGGCTGAGGTGCTACCAGTACCAAAGGGGAGCCACTGATTGGGGGGGGGGGGGGGGGGGGGGGGGGGGGGGGGGGGGGGGGGGGGGGGGTCTGTCTGTAATACTCTACCTAGCTCCTGATTTGTCATTAACAATGTGGTAGGTCCGTTCCATCCTTTTCTCACCCCCTCCCCCCCCCCCCCCCCCCCGCCATCTTCAAAATAAATGTGCAAAAAACAAAAGAGAAAGAAATGATAACCACCCTCTTCATGGAAAGAGCCTTTACATCCATCCCCATTGCTAAGGTCGCACCAGTCATGTGAAAAAAAAAAAAAACAAAGAGCATTACTGGGTCATTACTGTACAAGCTGAAATTTTCGCAGTGGTTTTATTTTCGCGAATTTCGCGAATCGCCTTTGAACCGCGAAAATTACACGCGAAAATAACAACGCGCGAATAGCTAAGTTCAATTAGACCCTCGCAGCTGCGAAATTAAGAACACGTGAAAGTGTCCTCCAAGTACCAATTCGCGAAAATATCTGTATGCGAAAATTTCAGCTCGTACAGTACTTCAAACTCACCGTAACTGTTAAACTCTGCATCAAATTTATCAATTCAGTCACGGCTTATTCACTTTTCTCACAAAATGTGTATCTCTCAAAGGAATATCTTTCATCTTGCAGGTCACACTTTTGGGATGACAAAAAAAGAGAAGAAATGAAAGCTAATTCAAATGTCTGAAACAAATACGAACCCCCCCCCCCAAAAAAAAAAAAAAAAACAAAACAAAAAAAAACTTGTAAATAGATGTACAGCCATCAATATACTATGTACGAGTATTCTGTGACAATACCAAAGGCATCTTCATTTTTCTTGTGAGTGGTGATCAGAGATTTTGTTGCCCACACAAGTGCACAAAGACTACAACATTTTGCAGTCCTCTCCCTAAAGTTTATTTGTTGCCATTTCTTTTCCACCCCTTTCACTCTTTAACCATGACTCATGTGGATAATGATTTGCTACAGGTAAGAATATCGTCAAGAATGGATTGTGTACGCACACATACAGACACACACACACACAACTGTCGTGCATGCAAATATCTGTGGAGAATGAATATCACCTCAAGTATTGACATTGGGATGCCATGAAAAAAAAAAAAAAACCCCACAATGCAACTCCTTGAACAAGACTAAACCTTGTACAGGCTTTGTGCGCGGACATGCATGTCAGGGGGATTGTCATATTAAAAAAAAAAAAAAAAAACAGTAACGAATGAAAGCTCACTTATGCATGTATAGAAATGTTGTTCAAGGCAGAAATCGAGTGGCATATGAGCAATTGTCAAAGCCGACGTAACTGTACAACCTCAGTGGACAAATCATAGTTTATATTGTATTCAAGCCACTGACCATCATGTAGTACATACTTGCAAAAATACTAACAGCAACAAGGAAAATAGAGCAAAAATACTTAATAGCAATATCCTGAAACACTGACAGTTCCCCTTGTAATAATCCAAAGTGTACTGCAGTCAATGATGCAAGCCTGTAAGATTTCCCTTCGCACACAGACATTCACAATGAATATGACCGCAGGCGAATTGATTTTGCTAATATTCACACCCAAAAACAAACAAGCAAATGCCCGTTAATAACAAATGCTAAAGCAACGACTGCTGTTCCTGGCAATGACTGAAATGTAATCTTGCCTACGAAAGAGTATTGTGCCAACAATAATGAATGCATTACGGAATAAATAAATCTTGCATATCAAAACATTAATATAGAGCATGAACAAAAAACTATGATTTTTCTGTCTTGTGCAACCACCCCCCCCCCATAAAGACATAACTGCTCAAGACTTTCTAACTTTAAATCGTGCATTCTGTACTCATAACATTCTAGACATTTGTAGACGTCCGCTACGATGGAGTGCAAAAGGCAAACCCCTGTCTGTCTGTGTCTCTACAAAATAACTACATCAGGCACAAAAAAGAGCACTTCCCAGGAGGTACACCTCCTTGGTGCTTCTAACTTTACATTGTGTTTCATATCATCACCTAGCTTACTGGTGCAACTGTCAAGTGGTCAATGGAATTGCCAATTACACCAACTTGGTGCTTTTAACTTTACATTGCATTTCACTTTGTCATCTACACTGTAGCTTACTGATGCAACTGTTAGGAGGAAAATGGAATTGCCAACTACGGCCTACTGAAGGGAAAAAGAAAAAGAAAACAAATGTGAATGGCACACACCATACAATGTGACAAGAAAGATATCATAGCCTCTTTACAGACTGCTTGAAAAGTTTGTTACTAATATCTTGACCTACAGTCATCCTCACACACTCCAACCCCAAGCACCTTCTGATCTGGAGATTCTCCCACCTGAAACCCCTAGCAAACTGGAGACTCCAACTTGATGTGTGCGAAGTGCTTCGCCCACATCATGAGCGCGAAGTTCCTCGCGGCCAGGTTCTAGATGCTCTCTTGTGCTATCTCAGACTTAGTTTGCTTTTTTATTCAACATACGATGACACTATCAAGTAAGAAATCATTTCAAGCGGGAGACACAGAGCCAGGGCGGGAGTAATTAAATCTCAAGCGGAAGAATGAGAGATTTTGCAAAAATGAGCTTTCGGCGGGAGATCTCCCATCGAAAGCAGGAGAGGTGGAGTCGCTGCACGCACGACCAGCAAACCTAGTTAGTCAAATTCCCTATGGCTGGTTGAATCTTTGTACCTGTTGCTCAGGCAAAATGAAAACACTGCTACTGTTGAAGTCTATTGGATTCATATGAGATTGCACACACTGCAGTTTTAGTTTTTTCACAATCATCAGGGAACATCAACCAAAAATATACAGAAGCAAAAACATGAAAATTAAGATTGTCCTCAATCAATGTTCTGAATAACAGCTCTCATATGGAAGTCCCCTCCCCACCTCCCCCGATAATTCAGAATACTGTAAAAGTAGATATTTTTCGTGCTACCTATTTTTTTTGCGCTTGGCCAGGTAAGAAGAGTTTCGCGTGTTTTTAATTACGCGGAATCAAAACATGAACTTCTGGAACATATGGCAAGCAAAAAACATTCACGTGCTTTTATTTTCGCGCTTGTTTCTGGTTGCACAAAAATTTCCACCATTATAGTATGGTATATTTTCTCTGCCTATCTTTCAATCATTAAATGCTGGCAGAAAGTGAGCCCACAAAATTTTGCATTCCAGAGTAGGAAGCCCCTAAAATCCAAATGCTACAGATGCTCTTTGTACTTCAAACCCAGCCATCAACTCACTCTTCATTTCACCATGCACATTTCTGGCAAATCCCAATAAGAAGCTAGCACTGGTGGGGATGATTCTTAATTAACAATGAAACTTAAAAAGGTATCGTTTCCACACACTGAGCTGTAAAAACAGAGGATGGGCTGTCGCCATTGATGACAACTCCACTTAATAGCAACAAGCTAAGCTCTGACCACTGAAATATCTGATACAGTTCAATGTCTTCTCTAATCTGTCGTGATTTTGCTACGTTTGACACAAATCTTTGATACTACATCATATTTACGTGGAGCGATATGCACACTCGTTGGCTGTATTTTACATCCATCATCAATGCCAACAGACTCATCATCATAGCATCATCACCACCATTATCATTAGCATCACCATTATCATCACTCCTGTCACAGTTACCACAGGCATCACCATTATTACCATCACAATATATTTTTTAATGATATCTCTGCTAAGATTCAAAATGATATCTCTGCAAAGTTTCAAAAATATGTAATTAATATCTCATAAACTTAATAATAATAATAATAATAAAAAAAAAAAAAGGAACAAGAATCATGTCAAGAGGTTCCTGACGAGCAGATGAGCAATGAATGTAATATGTAACACTTTCAACATTTCGGAATCTTCATGAATATGCACAAAAGAAAAAAATATCCAACTTCTGTTTCACTGAAACAAACTCACGGGCCAACATAGACTGTCTGATATCTGCTTACTCTGGGAGGCATAGTTCCATCCCTCTATGGCTTAGCTATCATTCGTGCAAAAAGTTCTTGCAAATGCAAACATTTGAAGCGCATTCACGTGCTATACATCGATTGTCAACAGATCACAATGCGCATAGTTGTCCTATAACAGTAAGTATACAACCCTGAAATTATTGGGGTTGTGAATGATGAAAGGACTCATGTACTGGTACCCCAAGACAGACTCGTATGTGAAGTCTGCAGGGTGGACTGTCCAAGAAACTGAGCCAGCATCTCTTCCACGCATCCGAACGTTTTTGTGACATAATACTCGATCTCTCTTTTAGGCATTCTCCACTGCACAGCAGTAAGGAGACATTGCAGACTCTGATCAGCCTCAGATCAACAAAACAAACGGTTCTCCGTCTTAGTCGGCTACCTACCAGTCACATAATATGAGGCGAGGGGGGAGGTAGTTTTCCTTTAAAAGAAGACCTACACGAAAATCGAGAGAAATTCTGCCAGTTTCTCCATTTGTTGGCCTCTTTGGTGTGTAATTTGACAAAGAAGAAAAAAAAAACATCTAAGAAACACAGAGTAAACAGCAATGCCCCCTTAAATTAATTACATAATCAATAACAAGAGTCAAGTTTGTTTGGTTGTTTTTTTTTTTGTAAATGAATAAGTTTTATACACAGAGTCATGAAATATAAACATAAATGTAGCGGATTGACACTGCTCTCTTAAATAAGGGAAAGCATCCTCTCATAATTCAGCAATTGCTTGTGAACAAAAACAAACGCAAAAATGTACAGGTCGAACAAGTTCAGGTGAAAATCTTTCCTTTTCTGCTTGTTCCCTAATCTACACATGAACATGAAAACGCTCCAATCTGGCGGCAAACTGAAGAGTGAGCAATAGTGTCAACTACGACTACATCTCGGCATGATTGACGAAATTTGACATTGCAGTCTCTTGATTTATTTTTCAATATTTGTCTGTTACATGTCATTTCAACATACAATGCTTAACACAGAGAATAAAATAAAGGTCATGATTAGTACACAGCCAAAGCTAGCTTGTCTAGACTACACATAGTGCTTACCCTACATCATTTGTGTACATAAAATCAAAATTAGAATCAAAATGGTTAAAATCTTCTTCCATTCATCTCCTCGCTCAGCACTAGTCTCATATTTCATGTTAGTATAAAAATCAAATATTATCGCTCTAGAGTTTCTCTTCCACAATTCCACATCATATTGTTAGTTGCAGGTTTACATTCATAATAACACATGGAATTACATCAATTGAGTTTCGTTCTTTCTTGCTAAAAATTTGTACACTGTGGTGCGAAGTACACTGTCTCGACAAGCAAATCTTCCCATTCATCTGCGGACGACCACTATGATCCCAGTCAACCCCGGCACAGTGGTCTGAACACGTTTTTGGTCATATGATGACGGTGTCTACAGGTTCGTCAGCGGCGAGTTGCCATGACGATCAGTCCTCGGTCTCTTCATCCGAGTCATCCTCCTCCTCAGCAGTTGCTAGCCATGTCAGCCATTGGTTCACCTAGAGACAGAGAGAGGGGAGGAGAAAGAATGGGGGAGATGATGGAGGTTAGAGCACAGCGTAAGACCAATCACGGTGACGGCACAGACTCTCACAGCAAGAGGATTTTTTTTTTCTTCCTCTTGACAGTACTTTTATCTATCTACAGCAGTAATCGGATTGGAATGACCACAACTGTGACTCATCGATGGATAGTACCATTCATGTCAATGACTAACTGAGCTGGTTTGAGCACCACAGTTCTTTGTGGAGAGGGTGCTGTACACTAACACTAACCACTAACACTAGAACAAGACCATCATACTTGCTACTATACACACTTACACTACTACACTAGTTCTAGTACTGCCAACCAAAAACAAGTTAACCTAGAGAAGCACTCTGAGAGCACAGACCTCCACCAAGCAGCTCATTTCCACCACTGCTTATCATCTTGTTCTTCTGTAGAGATCAGTGAATTCCATACATATGTATGCATGCTGAAAGTTGCCCGATTTCCCAATATAGAAGCCTTCTGACACACCTCGGCCTAGCAGAAACTAGAGCACATACTTTAGTGCATGTATGAAAACCTTAAAAATATGCAGCTTGAACTCCATAGGTCATTGACCCTACCTACCGAAATATCGAAAAATCCATCATAAAATACACAAAATTCCTGGATCACTACCAAAATCAAATCATCTGTTACTTGGGACGCTCTCAACCTTTCCTGTAAGTTTCATCCAAATCCATTCAAAACTTTTTGAGTTATTTTGCACACAGACAAACCAACAAACAAACCAACGCCAACAAAAACATAACCTCCTCCCTTGGCAGAGGTCATAGGTCATAAAAATCAACTGGGGATTACCTGAAAGAGAGCCTCCACTTACTGCTGGTACTACTACTACTACTACTTTTGAAAAATAAGAAAGTGATATTAAATCAAATTAAAGGAACCCCAAACCCAAAGAGCAATGTGGTTCATTTAAGTGAAAGCAGCAACTTTAGTGGAACACATCAGTGAAAGTTTGAGGAAAATTGGAACATCAATGCAAAAGTTATGAATTTCTTTGAATTTTAGTGTTGGAACCACTGGATGAGGAGACTGCTTGAGTTTATGACATCATGTGTGGACAACAACATAAAGAAAATATACAGAAAATTCAACATGCTTTCACTTTTCTAGCATGATGAAAGAGCACTTGACTAACCGCTTTCAGAAAGCAGGGGGAATAATTACTACCCTTAACATATGTCAGTATCAAGTTGATGGAATGTGTAATTTCATGAAAAATGAATTTTTGTGGAATTCTCTTCATATTTTCTTTATATTGTTGTCCACACATGATGTCATAAATTCTAGTAGTCTCCTTATCCAGTGATTACAACACCCAAACTTTAAAAATTCATAACTTTTGCATCGATTGTCCAATTTTCCTCAAACTTTCTCTGATGTGTTCTACTAATGTTGCTGCTTTCACTCAATTCACATTGCTCTTTGGGTTTTGGTTTCCTTTAAATCAAAATCGAGTGGGGATTACCTGGAAGAGAGCCTGTCCCTTTCCGGGGAACTCGTCTGTGATGTCCTCTTTCCACTTGATAAAGGCCTCTTCCTCAATCACTTCCAGGTTGTACAGGTTCACAAAGAAACGCAGCAACATGCCTGAGGGGTGGGCCAAAAAGAGTCAAAGGGACGTGTGAAAGGGGTACTCTGATCTCTCCGCGTTCAAATCAACTTCAACAAGTAGAGCAGAGATTACACCAAGAGACAAATGAGAAGTTTCCTACGATTTGGCCGACGATGTGACAGTTGTGAAACATGCAAGTCTCATGATGACGTAATATCAGTCATTTAATATTGCAAATCAAATAACAGGATGATATGGGGGGGGGGGGGGGAGAGGTGGGATATCAGAAAGAAGTGCTTAACCCATTGAGGATGGGCTGATTTTGCTACAGCACCTATTTCCCATAGACACCTGCCCGAGTATACTCGGGACTCGTCCTCAACAGGTTAAGATATATCCTTGGTTTAGATGAGATAGTAGCACTTTGTAATTTGGGCATAGAAAGTTCGGGGTGGATTGGGGATGAGAAAAGCGGGAAAGGAAGGGAAATAGTATGCCCCTCCCCCTTCCCCCCCCCCCCCCCCCTAAAAAAAAAAGAAAGAAAGAAATAAAGAAAGACGGATCCTGGTGTACCTTTGGGGAAGCTGAGGTTGTGGCACTGCGTCTGCAAGGCGTACAGGGCACTGAGCTGGAGGTCGATGCTCTCGTGGAAAAACTTGGTGAGGACGGGAGCAAACTTTTCCAGTAGCCCCTTCTCCTTCTCCTGGATCGGTTTCTCGGGGAGCACGGTGGGGTCAGCGCCCTCTGAGAGGCTAGTCTCGCCCACAATGTACCGGATTACACTGGTGGAGAGACAGAGAGATACAATGCATTATACAATAAGTGCACTACATCATCATCACCATCATCATCACCCTTATCATCATCATCATCATCAGCAACATCATAACCATCATCATAACCATCATCACCATCATCACCCTCATCATCAACATCACCCTCATCATCATCACAATCATCCTAACCATCCCATAATCCTATCATATCATCTTCCTCCTCCTCCTCCACTACATCATCATCATCATCACAATCATCCTTACCATCCCATAATCCCATCTACATCCTCCTCATCCTCCTCCTCCCCCATCCACTACATCATCACCCTTATCATCAACATCATCACCCTTATCATCAACATCATCACCCTCATCATCATCAACATCATCATCATTATCACAATCATCCTTACCATCCCATAATCCCATCTACATCCTCCTCCTCCTCCTCCTCCTGCACTACATCATCACCATAATCCTATCTACATAACAAATCATCTTCCTCCTCCTCCTCCTCCACTACATCATCATCACCCTTATCATCAACATCATCACCCTCATCAACATCATCATCATCAAAATCATCCTTACCATCCCATAATCCCATCTACATCATCATATCATCTTCCTCCTCCTCCTCCTCCACTACTACATCACCATCACCAACACCACCACCACCACCATCATCATCATCATCATCATCATCATCATCATCATCATCATCATCATCATCATCATCATCATCATCATCATCATCATCATCATCATCATCATCATCCAAACTACGGGTAAATGTGCATGTGTGCTGGGAGATTAACAGCACTGGGAGATCACTGAAAGAAACCCCAGTGGAAAGTTTAGTGCCTAAATTGTCAGAGATTCCGCAGTGGAAGGAGACTGCGAATACTGTTCCTCATGTGCTCATTAGAATCAGAATTGAAAATTGGAAAAGTGTGTATTCCCTGGTTTCTCCTAGCCATGCCTGCCAGTGTTGAAAGCTGTCTTTTCATCTCTTTTCAGTCCCTTTTTGTGTTTCATCTCAGGAGAAGCTGCTGCTCATTGGATAAAACCAGACACTCTCAATCACAAGAAATTTTGATCCTCTGCATGTTGGTCAGAAACGTTAAATGTTTTTCGTAAACTACATATTTCTCTCTGCTCAAATCTTGACATCCACAAACTACAATCTACACATGGATGAAGAACATACAATTATGCTACTCAAACAAGAAACAAGAAATATGTTCCAAATAAGTCACATACCTTCCCACACGGGGCATTTCATAAGATTATCACAACCAGCTAACTTGAAATGCTTGTGACTCTGTTGTGCCCTATATAACAATTACAATTTGACTTCTGACCCCGACTTCTTTTGTTTTCTACCTGGCCGTGAGGGCGTTGATGAATCCCTTGTCCTTCTGCAGCGTCGCCGAGACGTTGTCGCGGATCCACTTGTAGAGGGCGTTTGGGCTGGGGTCTGTCTGGAGCTGCTTGGTGACGTCGGCTTGCATACGGAGCAGCGGGAACAGGAAACTCAGGTTCTGGAATGCAAGTGAGTTAAATTGCTCCTGTACTTGTCCTTGTCCTTGTATAAACCTCATGAAGGTGATAGGCATGTTTTCAATCTCACACTAAACTTTTCTCCTTCAAGTCCCTGCAACTTACATGCCTTTTCCATATCTCTATTTCTTTTCTAAGAACAGTTTTCACCAAACTCATAAACACTGCAGTGGGGCTGCCAACATTCACACATCGACTATCAAGGGGGCGTCCAAACACTTGAGTGTTTACAAATGTAAATACAGGAAAATTCCAAATTCATAGTGATTTTCATGTTTTCCTACCACGACTTGAACATATACACATGTATATGCAAAATCAATGAAAAATGGCATCTTTGCAATAGTTGCTTCACACGACCATCGGTATACCGAACATTTAAATTGTTGTTGGAAGGAGGCGGGGGATAAGAAGATGCTTTGTGAGTACTAATGACATCTCATATGTGGGGAATACAGAGCAGAGTCCCAGCACAGTCTTCGAAATGGCCTTTTCAATCATCAAGTGTACATTTGCACATGCTCAAAACTCTATGACATCATTCTACATGAAAGCTAGTCAACAAATTATTATTATTATTTTTTTTGTTCTGGTTGCTTATACGAGCAATTTAGCATGAAGTCTAAATGGTCAAGTTTTTTTTTTTTTCTCTCTCAAATAGCCATGATGCCACATCTACAATTCAATTCACTCAATACTAACACCAACCCTGACAGAGTTGGCTCTTGGAAACAAAAGCCTAGGTCTTTTACGATGCCATTGGGGCCATGAGACAAGGTTAAAGGGACTGTACAGTACTGGTTGAGGTGGGGTTTCATGTTTTGAACATTCCTAAATGATGAGAAACCTCTCATGAAATATGAAAGATCATGTAATTCTAAGAAGGATTCAACGTTTATTTGATGAAAATTGGTTTTCAAATGGCTGAGATATCCAAAAAAGTGATAATAATAAAAGGCGACAGGCCACGCTTTTTATTAGGATCTCTTTGTTTCACCTTGTTTTTTTTGTTGATATCTCAGCCATTTCAAAACCGATTTTCATCAAATTAACTTTTGATACCCCTTAGAATTGCATGCTCTTTGACATCTCTTTTGGAGTGGTTTCTGAATATCTCGCAAAACACTAAAAGCTAAATCCTCAACTCAACCAGAACTGTACAGTCCCTTTAAAGGGGACCTCCGGAAGATTTTCAGACTTTTACATTTTAACTATAAATAAGTTGTACTGAGTACAGAGATTCAGAATTAATAGTGACTGGGATGAGGAATAATAATGTTCTTAAAAATTTATAACAAATTGCAATGAACAAGGATGATGACATGCAGCCTCACCATAAGAATGCATGAGTTGGGGCTCCAGCAAGCAGAACAAAAGAAGGAGACATGCATAGATTCCACACAGGTGAACTTGTTAAGCAAGTGGTATTGTAATGGAATTACGCTGCTACATTTCTAAAATATGTGAGGCTCCTATGTCACCAACACTGTTCAGTGTAATTTGTTATAGATTTTCAGATTATTGGTTTCTCTTCTCAAGAACCACAAGGACCCATGGAGCTGTTGATTTATGTACTGCATGATGTGAAATTATGGAAATCGTCTGGAATGCCCCTTTAAATCCAATGGTCAAGGTGGTCAGAGCCATACCTTCCCTTCAAGGATCTCCATCATCTTCTCCTTGTTGCGGTCACTCTCGGGCAGCATCCGCAGCATGTCCACCTTGCTGCTGTTGAAGACCGCCACCAGGGCCTCGCGGCCCCGGGCCTTGGCGATGCGCTGCAGAACCAGCAGGAAGAGCGGGTAAAAGGCCCCGTTCTCCAGGGGGCCGGCGATGTCCGCCAGCGAGACCACCTCGTCTGTCACCGCCCCGGCCGCCAGCCCCGCCGTGTGGGACTTGATGAGCGGCACCTCGGACTCCAGCTCCTTGGAGCACTCCAAGAAGGATGAGAAAGCCTGGTGACAGAGAGTGCGAGAGAAAAGATATAGAATAAGGCATAGTAATAATACATCATTTGTAGAGTGCAGAACCTATGGATAACTATTATTCCCCTGCCTTCTGAAAGACGCAAGCCAAGCATTCTTTTATTATGCGAGAAAAGTGAAAGTATGTTGAATTTTCTTTATATTTTCTATAAATCGTTCCACACATGTGACATCACAAACTGTAGTAGTCTTCTCATCCAGCAGTGACTGAGCAGAAACGTCAAAAATTCATAACTTTTGAACAGACTGTCCGATTTTCCTCAAACTCTCACTGATGCGTTCTACTAATATAGTACCATTCACTCAATCCACATGCCTATAAAGGTGGACTTGTCCTTTTGAAGGCTGTAAGACCAGTAAATTACGGCAAAGCCGTGTAGGTGTACGGTGGCTGTAAGTGAACCATGGGGCCTCTCACCTCCATGAAATTGTTCCCGTTGATGGAGCCCTCTTTCTTGAGCCCAGAGAGCAGCGCGGCGGCAGCCTCCCTCTCAGCATCCGACAGCTGGATGCAGTGGGTCATGATGAAGGAGAGCAGGGCGGGGATGTGTTTCTTGGGGGCCTGCAAGGCCTTGAAGGCCTGGATGGCCTGGCCGCTGTCTTTGCTGGACAGGTAGGCGGTCAAGAGCTCCTCCTGCATGCATCGCAGTAGAAAAAGTAACACAAGCAGACTGGTCAGTACACAACATCCTGCTCTAACAGTCTCCAACTATAAGTCTATCTTATATCATAGAGCATTCTCACAAGCTTTCTCAGATTAAATGTGGCTTATTTCAGCACTGGACAACCACTGGTTTCACTTATCACTTCATCTAATTCAAGATTATACCAACGTATGATCATTTAAATATGTGATCTATGTTCTTACTGCCTGCCTCTGAAGAAGGCACATTTACAGCTCAATATAACCATTAGAAAAAGGAAAGACAGTTATGAAACACAGTCACATTTCATGCTACCGAGACATCACATATCAGAACTCATCACTGATGCGTGCTTACCTCAGTAGACATGAAATCCCTCCCGCTCCTTCTGTAATACCACCATTCCACAGAGATTTTCTCTAATCGGTCACTCATCGGAAGGAAAGTTTGTTGCTTCCGGCCATCTACCAAAGTATATTGGGTCACAGTCTGATGAATCCAACTGCATCGGTCCACTATCAGGTGAGTGTCAAGACATGTCGCACATGATCCTCATCGGATGATCTTGCCTCATCGGATCACCGCCTGACATGTCTGACACTGACCCGTTAGTAGACCAACACAAGTCGGATTCATCGGACTGTGATCTGATACACTTCGGTGGGTGGCCAGAAGCGATAAACTTGCTTCTGATGAGTGAACGACGAGAGAAAATCTCTGTGGAATAGGGGTAGAACAGAAATTATGTAGATATCAAGTTAATATAACAGGAAACTACTGCATTTCCTAGAGCCTTTTTGCAGACAAGAGATTAAACATAAGGATTGGCTTCGTGAAAGACTACTGCTATAGACTGACCATCGATTTCAGCAGCTCCTCCTTAGTGGGTTGCTTTTTCTTTTCCTGTTTCTTCTCTGCCACACCCCCTCCTGCACCGCTACCACCACCACCTCCACTGCCACCCTGCTGCTTGACAGGCAGGCCAGGGTAGCCGGCCTGCAGGGGTGGGGGCTGGTTGATGCCCGCCGCCGGGTTCTGGGGCAGGAGGCTCTGCAGGGGGGTCATGCCCAGCGGGGGGCTGGAGCTCGGGGCGTTGGACATGGCACTGGGTGGCAAGAATCGAGGTCCTTGAGGTTTGAGCATCATGTTTGAAGATGGGCGGAGGTTGATCTGTGGAACGTTTAAGAGAAGAGGAGACTGTGTTACACATTGATAACAATTTCATTTTTTAGTATGTTAATATATACATTATTTTAGTCACAGATGTCACATGCTTCACATACAAACACACACCTTTCAATAGGAACTAACATTTCTTTGATTTACGAATGTTGTTTCCGATGTTGGGATAATAAATGTTCTGGCTCGGAGGTCAGACTAGATCTACTGCTGATCATGGAACGGTGCATTATGGAAGTCTCACCTCTCCAGAATCCATTTTGTTCATCCGAGAAGGGCGCATGTCTCTGCCGTCATCCCTCTGTCTGGGGCCCCCTCCTCCTCCGCCTCCGCCTCCTCCATCCCGCTGCATTCCTCCCCCATCTCTTGGCATCCCACCTCCGTACATCTTCTCCCCTTGCTGCCGGTCCTGGCGCTGGCCGTACCCTCTGTCCGGCCCCCTGTTTCCCCCTCCCCCTCCTCGGTCCCGGTCCCGGTCCCGGTCCCGGTCCCTCTCCCCGGAGCCCCGGCCCCGGTACTCCTGGTTCTCCTTGTTGTAGTATTGCTTGTTCGGTTGCTTATTGTAGTTGCCTTGGTACGGTTGCTGCTGTTGCTGGGGCTGCTGTAGCGGCTGTTGCAGTTGTTGGTTGCCTCTACCCTGTTGCTGGTTCTCTCTGCCCTGCGGCTGGTACCGCTGCTGGTATTGCTGTTGTGGTTGCATGCCATTTCCTCCATCACGGCCGGGGCCCCGCTGGTTCTGTTGGTTGCGGTTCTGCTGGAATCGAGGTGCCTGGTAGCCTCCCTGGTGCTGATGGCCTGTAAATTGTGCATTAAAAAACCCAAAACAAAGATACCATTCTCAAGGAAACAGTCCCATCTTTGCTTATTGTCATCCTCACTTTACTTTTAGCTTGAAGAGAGATTAGGGATTAGGCAAGGGAAATGTAGACCTTATGAAGTGATAAAGATAATTATTAGTTGTTGAGGGATTTGAAATTGGAACAGCTAACTGCTTTCGAGGTAAATTCAGCATTAGCAGTTGATCACATTGATATGACAAACTCCATTTCTGGGCCCCATTTCATAAAAAAATGATATAATGGCAACTCTCCCCGAAATGGCAACTGTCATGGTTATGACAAGAATCCAACTTCTTGATTGGCTGTTGCTACGGGAAGTTGCCATTCCAGCAAGAGTTGCTATCCTAACATCTTTTATGGAGCAAGGCCCTGGACATACAACCATGATTCCACAATCAACTCTCCCTCCCCCCAACGTTTTCTGCCCTGGCTTTGGATACTGGTGCTGTGGTCAGTTCCGAATAAACGGAATTCAACGCTAGAGGGAACCACCAACACGAAAGCCCTCAAAAACAGAAAGAGTGCTGAGGAAAAGTACCCTGACTCTGGCGGTCCCCGCTGTCGGAGCGGTTACTGCTGCCCCGCTGCTGCTGCTGCTGCTGCGGCTGGCGATGCTGCATCCTGGGACTGTAGCTCTCAAAGACGGGCGGTGGCGACAGCTCGTCACTGATCACTCCCGGGCCTGCTCCAACCCTTCCAGCTGTGGTAACCAACGGACGGACCGATAGAAACCAAAACACCACGTCAGCAAACTTGGTCCAAGAGTATTCACTATAAATGGCATCTCCTTTCTTGTCTTAGAATATAGAATATACTTCTCTTGTTTCATATCATATATCGCTTAGCTTTTTAGTATTCAATCTCTTCCATGTATTATCATGCCAAACACTATATTTTTTCTGAAATTGTCTTTCGGCTTTGATGTTCGTAATTTCCTTATGTTAGTAGTTTGTATTTTCTTTTTCTAACAAAATTGTCGGATGTTCCTGCTTCACCCCCTGCATAGCAACGTTTCCTGTTCTATTGCTAGTTTGCACTTTTTTTTCTCACACAATTTATAATACTTTATAATCTGATGACCAATAAGACAGGCTTTCCAAATATCTTTGGCTTACTTACTGCTATTGACATTCATTTTGCCTTAAGTATGGTTTCAAGAAAAGTTAAGTCACAGCTCATTGATGGGGAGTGACAGAGTGGCTGACAGTGCAAAGATAATTGACATGAGTTTGAATGTAATGTATTTACACTTATATGTTGTATATTTCTCTTGTTTGTTTGTATGGTTTTTATGAAGTATTGAATAAATAAATAAATAAATAGATAATTCATCTTCGATCATGGGATTAGCTTCTGCATTTGCATAGATGCCATGAATAAAAGTGTGCATGAATGTGTGACTGTGTGAGTAGGGGAGGGGGTAGGGGCAGGTTTTGTGTGTGGGAGTGCGTGTACTCGCATGTGGATGGGTTTGTTAGAGAGCACCGAAACGCTGAACTCACACATCGTATCCTGCAAGAAGAGATCAGCCATGCCTCCTCTGGCCGCCCAGGGCGGGCCGCTGGCAAAGCCCCGCTCTCCGTTCATGCTGAAGAAATCTGGCTGGTTGAAGCGGCTCAGAGACTGGCTGCCATGATGGTCATTCTGGGGTCAAGAAGAACATGGCACAGTCACGTTATTAGTCTCAGTCAAATGACACACAAACAAAAGCACACACTTTTCCAATGCAAAACGAACCCAGCACCAAGTCAATACCCATTTTTTGAAACTTTCCTTGCATTCTGTCAGTAGTGGAATAGCTAAGTTATCACTATGTGAAGTGCAGTCCTCAATGGGGCTTCACTCGAATCCACACGTCTGGATGTGTATGTTCAATCAGGGCTTTTTGATTCGCATAGCAACATGGCGGACTGCGACACGACCCGACACTACGCCCCTGCCACATGCCCTTTCGTTGTCTCATTCAATACTCATAACATGAATGTGCCCATCCTGTATTCTCTGTCTGTCCTCGAGAATTACGAATCTCCTCCGTGAGGCAACACCACTCCAACAACTATCAAATAATCTCCCTGACCTCTTGACTGGAAAATTTCCTGACAACTTCTTGATTTAAATGCATTTATCAAATACCTTTATAAGTCCAGTGCCTGCAAAGGTATGCCTATCTTTTGAAAGGAAAGATATTATATTTCCTTCTTTCCTTTACTCATCAGGCATAAAAACATTGATTATTGTGGCAAATTAGTCTGGTGTCTCGAGCAGGGATGCCAGCCCTGAAAACAGCACTGCAGTATTCTGAGGTCTGAAATTTATATTCTTGTAGCTATTAGTATTATTTATTTTATTCAATTATTTTTCTTTTTTTTTTTATAAATCAAATTTATACTTTTGGTGAAAAAAACAATCTTTACATTTTGTGCCATAGATATATGTAGAGACACAATTTGGGGAAAAATAGCATTTTCCATGAAACCTGGAATACTTTTGTCTGAAAACAAAAACAAAACAGTACAAAATAACTTAAAAACTCGAGTATACGTCATACTTCTTTTCAGTATGAGATGAGAGGGGACAAGGAGAAGGATATCTAAAGAAGGAAGTCTGCTCAGGCAAGTTGTTTGTTACACATGCAAATTGTCATCACTATCGCTAATCATTTCTTCTTTTTTTTGACCAAGTCCCAAAGTCGGAGTGCGCCTTGTAAACGAGTGTGTCCTACGAGTTTTTTATGGTAATGCACAACGAAACAGTTGGCATCTTAGGATGCGGGATGGAGGGCATGGTCACCTTAGCTTCCTCCTGGTGGATCTGCCGAATGGTGCGGGGCCCGTGGTCCGTCTGGTGGCGGCGGGGCACCCACTTGTTATTCCTCAGGTCCATGCAGTCCTGGAGCATGAAGCGGATACGGGAGGGCAGCTCGATGCTCTCCGAGAAGCGGGTCATCCGCTCAAAGTATGTGTCCATCCAGGCCTGGTGGATGCAAAGAGTGATGATAATGAGGATGAGGATGATGAGGATGATGATGATGACGATAATAATAATAATAATAATAATAACAACAATAATAATAATAATAATAATAACATTAATAATAACAATAATAATAATAATAATAATAATAATAATAATAATAATAATAATAATAATAATAATGGCAAAAACAAAAACAATAATAATAATAATAATAATAATAATAATAATAATAATAATAATAACAACAACAACAACACCAACAGTATGGTTCATTGTTCTAATACAAACAACAATCCAGCAGCTTGAAGGCTGATAAGTTTGCTTTCCATCGGACTCACAGAAATCACAAATGTACGACACCGATCATATGCCTGAGAATGAAATACGGCATAATGTCATACATGTAGTCACGTTGAAAGACGAATCCAAACATAGCATTTAATGCAAGAAAGTGGAGAAAATAGAACACATTGAAAACACGTCTGCAGCTGCTAAACAGCGTACTCTATATATGTGTGGGTGGGAGATAAAGAGACAAAAGGAATAAGAAAGAGCAAGTAAGGAGAGAGAGAAAGACAGAAATGGGGGTGGGTGGGGTGGAGGGGGGAGGAATAAAGAGAGCGAGAGAGAGAGGAGAGGAGAGCTAAGTGTGAGGTTCTTGTTCCACACCCAACCACTAGAGGCCAACAAACACTTACACATGCAACGCATTACAGGTAGTTAAAGGCATAATTTACCATTTGCAGATGAAAGCATTAGTGCTTTAAAATAGTTCTAAAATGTGAGTTAGGGATAGAAACAACCACTGTCGAAATTTGAATCCGTATAATCGATGTTAAGTGTTATTAAGTACACAAAATGTGAACAATAGTTATAATAAAAATGTTTCCAGACTAAACCGTATACAGTTACGGTTTATTGAGAAAAACCCTTATATCTCCTTATATTTTAGGTTTTATTGCAAATATTTCATATGGTAGGATGTTTTATGATTCAACAGACCTACACATATGCATCAAATGTGATATCTGGAACATTTTTGAAATCACTGCTCCCAAAGGTAAACTGGACCTTTAACATTCTTATCAATGACTAGATACTTTCTTGCTAGCCTTATAATGAATCTAAGACCAGTACGGCTTTCTGCAGTATGCGGTTAAGGTTCTTTTATAATAACATTGTGACTTTGTTCTATTTTGTTCTATTGCAATTCAATTCTGACAAGAGTGATGAAAATTTAAACCTTTTTTTTTTCAACCTTGAAACACAAGACACTAGCTCATTAGATATGTTTTAATTTTCCCATTTGAGATGCAGGTACCAAGCTACATGAAAGAACTAGCATTCAGACATAATGTTCAAAATAAAAGCACAGATATTCCAACACAATGCTTGAAGTAGTTTTGTTTCCAATTCCTCCCATTTTATTTTATTTTTTTATTTTTTTTTGTTGTTGTATTGTAGTCCTAAACATGTGATGCTACAACTGTAACAGATATACAAGACCAAATTGGCAACAGCACCAACCGTGCAAGGACCTTGTGATGATTCAACGTTATGAATCATTCCAGGGAAACTCAAATTGGCAATGGCACAAACTGCATTAAGACCTTGTTGTGTCACTGGATTTTGTAAAAAAAAAAAAATTCAGTGACACCGTGTAACTCTGTAGGATCACTTCTGGGAAATTCAACTTGGCAACAGCGCAAAGAGAGTACAGGTGCAAAGGAATTTGCAGCAACGCAACTGTAAGAGATCATTTGGCAACTCTAGATTGGCAATGGTGCGAGGAGTGCGCAGAACGTACCCGAGCCTTGTCATGATCGAGTTGTCGGCCCACAGTGGTGATTATCTTACAGAGGCACTCCAGGTCCTCGGCCTTGTCTCGCAGACTCTCCCGACTCTTCTTCTCCAGGAGCTAGAGGAGGCAAAAAGCAAGAAGAAGGCACGGTATTAAAAGTGAAAGTGGTAGGAAACATACCACACACCCACATACGCATGTATCTAAACACCAGTTACAAACTTAATTTTGTTGTGGTGGTGTAGAAAGAGCATGGACGAGGTGGTAATGGAAGCACCCTCACCTGTTTGATACACCTGTGTAGGATAGACTCGTGCAGCATCTCCAGCTTACCAAGCTCACCTGCAGAAAAATAAGCCACAACAAGATCTTCTGAAACGCTACATACGACATTGCACAACAGTATGGAAGAATAAAAGAATCAGATCTCGACAATGCCTCCTCTCTTGTTAAAGACGATGTTGGCGAAGGTAATAACGAATATAATCTCAAAAAGACAATAACATACTCAGAGCAGTACACATGGTCATAATGATGCTGGACAACATGGCAATGACCCAATAATGAAACATGAAAACATACCTCTTAACCCTATTCTAACTGGGGAGGGGGGGTCAAATTGACCCCCCCGCTCGACGCTTCGCGCCACAATTCCGCAACGCGCAAAGATTTTGCCGCGTCGTTTCATGACTTTTTTCATTGAAGTCTCCCGCATATTTTGAGACCAAATTTGCGACGTCCGGGTACACCGTTCTGAAGTTATGCAATGTTTTGCATATGCATGTCAACCCGAAAACTGCTCAAATTCATGATTTTGTGTGCAAATCCAGTGCAAACTGTGTTTTTTTGTTTAATTGATATAAATTAGATTATTTCAACTATTTTAACCATTGAAATAAATAAATTCCAATGCAGATAAGCTTGAAAAAGTGCCTCCAACAAATTTTGGCAAAAAACAATAGCAAACAAAAGATTGAAAAAAAAATACACAAGAAATTAACAAAACAATAAAAAACAAAAGAAAATGATTTTGATTGCGCTATTTTTTTACAAGAAAATTGTTTGATGTGTCTTGAGGAACTCTGACACAAAAATTTAATAATCCTTCAGTCTTTTTGATGGAGTTATAGGTGAAAATATGATTTCATGCGTTAATTTGCATAATTAATTTATTAAAAAAAAAAAGTTAGAATAGGGTTAAAGGATGTAAGACACCAAATATGTCAACATGCTTTTTCTTGTTTCAACATCATATTACCAATAATATAGAAAGATGACAACCACCTACCCTAAAAAAAAAGAAAAAAAAATAGAGAAAAACTGTGCCGTTGTGAATAGTTAACACTATTGCAGTGTGTTTAGCCATTACTCATTCCATATCTTCAGTCTCTAGCAAGGGGAGGAGCTCATGCAACAAATGACACATGACCTACTTCATAAAACAAATAATGCACAACCTACACAAGTGCACACTCACCAATAAACTGGATGTTTCCAAGCATCTTGAGCTTGGCCAGGTTACGTTGGTCCTCCTCATCTTGCGTGAGGGCGCCATTCTGTTTGTCGAAAGCTGCAAGCCAAACATAGCAGTATCCAATAAGTTCCCTCTACCGTGTATTTGTATGGAGGCAACAGACATCATTTCTACGCAAACACTTTGGGGGCCTTGAAAGAGCAAAACGCTTCACATTAGCTTGCGGCAAAATTCCATGTCATAGCCCCCCCCCCCCCCCCCCATAAAAAAACAAAAACAAAAACAAAAACAAAACAAACCTCATACTGACTTTAAAGGAAGCAATGTACACTCTTCTTAGATATAGACAGGGCTCCTGCACCTTCTAAACAAGAACAAATGTTTAATGATTTTTCAATCTAGAAGATCATATTTCCTCTCCCCCCCCCCCCCCCCACCCCCAAGTATTACCACAACTACTACAGGATGTAGCATCAAGAACAACAAATTGAAGCAAGACTTTTTTTTGCTTAATCACAAGAGAGCATAATGTCATCATATCTATACTTCCTGACTTCTCCACACCTCTTTCCTTTCATTTCTTTATGTCTTTTCCAGGGTTTTCTAGACCAAGGACAACCTATCTATATATAAAAGATTGGTTTGGAAGTGACAGATATTCAAGCAAAACAGTCCATATCCACTGACGGAACTCTACATTGCTGACACTCACCAGCAAATGCTCTGGATCGGTTTTCAAATTCGTCCTGACACTTGCTGATGAGCAAGCGCCGAAAGGTCTGTGTGGAGTAAAAAGAGCAAGAGAGAGAGAGAGAGAGAGAGAGAAATGTCCTTAGTATAATTTGAGGAAAGGGTCCAAGAGCAGTAGAATACCCAATCGCCTTTTTCTCATACAGTAGCATTGTGAAGTATAAGTAAGGAAACTCTAATACCTTACTACCATAATATATTACAGTGACAATTTTTATTGTATAACATAATTAGTGTACAGGCCGCATATTTTGCGAGGTTATTACTGTCAAGAATTTCTAGAAGGAGAATGGTATTCACGGATTTAAAAAACACATGAAAACATTAACGCTGATCCCGACATGAACGTGATGGAAGTGCATACATTTCTCCGTTCAGTACTGTACTCCACAATTGCGAATTTAACCACTCACAAAATTGTTAAGAACCCCAATTTGCAAGAAATTAGACTCGCTAAATATAAGGTGTACTTAGTATGTACTGTGAGTTTTGTATACCTGTGAAAGCAATCTTACATGAGCTCCTTACCCTAACGTACCTAGCTAAAGTGGTTTATAGCAATGACAAATGTGGGCTTTTTGATCTCATCTGGAGTACAATATGGTAAATTTCCTAGTTCAGAAAAAAAGAGGAATATCAAAAACATATCTAGTCTGTCATTGTAGCTTCAAGATAACAGAGTAACTAGCGTTTTTTTTCAGGCAGGTCACAGGCAGATTCAAACTAGAAATGTTGTTTTAATGATAAGTAATCTCTGCTCTTAAAACTTCACAACAGGAAAGCTTTCAGGTATATTATGTTTGCCACTTTACTGCCTTGCCAAGCACAAAATTAATGAGTATCGCTTGCAAACCTGTACCTTGAGGTCACAATGTGAGCAAAGTTTTGCTGTTTACCACTTATCTGTAGCAGTAGTTCTCTCAACATAGCAAAAAAAAAAAAAAAAAATACATACACATTTGTAGCTAGTAAAAAGGCCATGCAATTTTATTTTTGTGATAGTTTCATGTCGCACAACATGTGCAAAAACTACCAATTTTACACTAACAACAGAAAGAACAGTCAGTAGCTGTGTCAATAGGTCAAGACCACACTCACTTTCACATTTGAACCCGAAGGTTCGAAGTTGGGGGCGTTTTCGTCTAGTCGCTTACATAGCTGCGCGTACATAGAACTGTACTTCGGTTCTTCTAGAGCTTTTTCAAACACCTGGATGATGAGGGGAAGAAGGGGGAAATACAATGTGACTATAGTATAACACTGAAATTTCACACGACGATCAGCAGAGCCTGCATTTTGCATGAAGAAGTGTTCCACAAGTTCAATTACTATACACCATTTTTCCATTACCCCACGATTAGAAGATTATGTACGCAGTGTAAGTTGCCGTTTCTTCATAGACTAAAGATTTCCCATATTTAGAAGTGATTTTAAGGATGTGGCGAAACTCCACACTGGTTACTCAACAGCATCGAAACCACTTGCTGCCAAATAAACCTTACACTGGTGAAAATCACCTGGGTATTAATCAGCACTGAATACAACTGACAAATAAAATTTGTTCTGCAAAACACTCCATTCAGAGATTGGAATAGGTTCTCCATTACATGCATATGATGTAACATATGTGATCACGATGGTCTTGATCACATCTGCCTTAATAAAGTGCACAGAATAATAAAGGATTACTGGATGCAATATATCTATGTCATGCCCTTAAAATAAGCTTTTGGAACATAGATGAAAAAAATCACAATTTTTATTTTCCTTTATATAAATTCTGTAAATGTATACCAGTGACTAAAACTATAGAATTTTACCTGTAAGGATGATACAGGCAAAGCAGTTTTGGTTTGATTTGAATGATACGAAAAGCCTTTTTGGCAACACAACTTTTTTTGTTGTTTTTATGAGGAGGGTTTCCATGACCATGATCAGACTTACACCGTCAAGTCCTAAAACACATTCATGCCATTTGGTGGTGCAACTTTTCATTAGAAAGTTCTACTATTCATTGTTACAGTCTCAAAAGGTAACAGTGTGAAAATTCTTTTCCTTTAAACCCACTGTTGTGCATATAATTGTTATTGTTGCAGAATTTCCAAAACACCTCTGAAATGTTGAATGTTACAAGTGATTCTTACACTGGCAACACAAATTCAGAGAGTAAAAGTTCCTCATTCCTTTCCGATTCTGTTCATACTCACTGTATTTGAACCAGTTCACTCTAATCATTATCCAAGGTAAGAAAAGCAGACAAAGTCAGAGGTGCCAATTTGCTGACGACGAGGTGAATATTTCTGCAACAGAATTTCTGTAACACTAACTTGATGGATGAACAGAGTTGATTATTGTGTGATCAGGCACCTGTTTCAAGGAGTTGTGATTGATCTTAAACTCGATTTATTAAGTGTAACTCAGTGAATCTAGTGTAAGTTCAATACTGACCGTAAGTCCTGTTTCATAAAGACACACTTGATTTAAAGAAAAATCAAGCGTAACTTTCAGAAGATTGAGCATTACTTGCCATCAATCGCAGAGTTGTTTATGAAACTGAATTCGCCATTGATCACAACTTACGCTCAATCTTTATGAAACAGGCCCCGATCTGACTGAGGATGACTTACCAGTAAGATGATGCCTTTGAGGATGACGATTGAATTGATGCCTACATTGAGGAGTTCCAAGCAGAGTTTGTCAAACTTTTCGGGGGTGAGTTTGTTAAGGATACTGAAAAGAAATGAAAACAGGGCACACAATAAAGTTTGGTGAATGCCTAGGTACGGCTCACAGGTGCTTAGCCTCCTGAAGAATTGTCCCTAGAAATATTTCTAACAGCATGTCCTTGGAGATATTAAAGCAATTATACTGTACAAGTTTCAGAGTGCAATCAATGCCACTACATGTTTACAGTGGCTTTAATGAAAAGACTTCATGCAATCATACAGAGCATCGGTAGCAGATATTTCCTGATACTGAGACACAAAACAAGAATGTTTAAATGCAATGATAGAGTATCACATACAATATAATGTTTTTATAAGTGCTATTTGCAGAAGCCACACATACAAACTAGATGAGGTGACAATGCCACTCATTTTCATAAATCTTCCATTGAACCTTACACAAAAGTTTTCTCATCTTAAAACGAAATCAGAAAGGAAAATTTGAATCTTCTGCATCAAATTCATGTTGTGTTCTAATATCCTTTTAATAATCTTCACAGAAACTGATAAAATAATGGAGTAAATTCGTCACACAGAGAACATGGTCCTTGTGTGCAATACAGTGTTGGGAATAGAATTGTACTTATGGCTGGAATTTCAGAGTAACAGGTGGTAGGTCAAAGGGGGTCGGCTCTTACCCACGGACACGCCTGAAGACCACGTCTTGCTGATCACGAGAGCCCGATTCATCACGTCTGACGGTGCTCGGCGGCACCCAGCGAGTCACTTTTCTCACAGATGGTTCATTCTTGGGGTAATTGCTGCATGAAAATGGAAACGGCAACATGGTTCATTATATCATTACAGAGGAGAGAGGATTGATGGCTAGGAAGGTGATCCTCCGGGTTGGACAGTCCATGCTTTGGTTGGACTAGCGAATAAGTGGCAGCCCAGGTTTTCAGCTTCATTTCTTTTAAATCTACATGTACATGTAATCAATCCTTATTGCCATGGAATACTGTACATATCTGTAGTTATACTTTTAAGAAATGAGGTAAATGCCACGATGTTACATTTTATTTCACAATAAAATTTTTCAATACCATATATTTCTTCTTCCTTGTTTTCCTTACATGTCAAATACAGTGTATGCATCATAAGAGGGTAATAGGAGTTTATAACCAAATCTGACATTTTCATTGAGTATGCATTGCTGTGGGTAATGTGAGCACAAACTGGTTGAAAAGGCATTGGTACAAGGGTACATTGTACACCACAATCAATGCAGTGCAATGTGTAGGACACACATCGTTATCTATTCCTCAAAAAACAATACACAGCTTACACGTACATTGTATTCTGAAACTACAATGTGCCTGCCAACTTATACCATGCACAATGCTCACACTCTACACTGTACAGCTCGAGGCAGGACAACAATGTGTCCTGATAACAGGCCATTTCCTATACAGGAAACGAAGTGGAAGGTGTCAATAATGACATGGACACAAGTCTCAATGAAGAAACCTTCCCTCTGCTATACATGCAAAATCACCCAAGGAAAAAATAAAGATATCATGGGATATCACTATCATACAAGGGCAAGAATTTGCATACTGCCCTTTGTAATGCTGTTGCAGTACCAGTACATACACTGTACACACCAGGGAAGCCTGATCTTATCTCTGCTATAAAATACATGCACACCAGCGAAAAAGGACTAAACAGGGGATATTACCAGTACTTCATCACACCAAGGGGGAGAATGTGAATTTGCTGACAGAAATACTCTTGAGGTACAATATGAGGGACATTTTAACCCAAGAAGGCTCATTTTCTCCCTCTCTCTGCTTTAACATGAAAACAAGCAAAACCAACAGAATGAGTTCGGGGCATCCCAACTAAACAACTATGGAGGTCACGGAGTTTGAATTTGCCTTTGGTAATGCTGCTGAGGTATTATAAGTAAGGAGGTATACATGGAAGTAGAGAAAACTACAGGGAGATAAAGATCAAGCCATCAATGGGCAAACTATTACTGGTATGACAGCAAAAGCTGAGGAGGGTTGAGGGCACCCTGGTATCCTCAAAGTCAGAGAAACTGGGAGAAACATACATGTATAAAGAGACAAACAGAGATAGAGCAATGGATAAGGCTTACAGTTGTGAGAGAAAAAAAAAAAGGAAACATAGGACGGGAAAAAAATTATATCTAGATGATTAAACATTGGTTCTTTGACATTTGCTAATTCAATAATTACTCCCATGAAATATCTACATGCAAAGCCAAAATATAAATTTTACCCACAAACATACACAATAGTGCTAATCCCAACCCTCACATCAAGCTTAACCTAAAATCCAATCCCACCCCTAACCCTATTAAGTCCTTTGAGAAAATACATGTAAGACCGAAGCAACTGTCACAGGAGCAAATGTTGTGTCACCAAAACATCAGAATTAGAAAAGAACAAATCTTTGGTTTGATTGTTGATGTTCTACACAGTACTGTAAGTAATATTCAAAGGCAGATAGAAAGTCACAGAGCGATTAAAAAAAAAATGAAAGACAAGAAATAAGATAAGAAAATGAGAAAGGAAACTACACATTGTATTGAAGTTGAACGGGACTTTACATGTAAAACACAACTTTGGTACGGTTTTATGCTGCTCTATTATACAGGCAAGTAAGGAAAGAGAAAAGAGAGAGAGAGAGAGATAATGTACAAAACAACTGTACAGAATAGAAAAAAGACAGAGAAAGGAAAAAGAAGACAGAAAACTTGACATCAGAAGCAGAAGGCGTGGGGATGATCTTCAAAAATGTTTAAACGTACCTTTGGTAAGTTTGTTGTGGTGTCTCTTGCGTCCTGCCAAGAGGAAGAGCTCGAGAAGCACCACTTCTTGGTGCCGGGCCTTCCACCTTGCCCAGTTTGTCGTGGACAGCCTCTCAAAAGACAAAGTGTGGGTGCTCCTGCCTTGTCTCTCTTCAATCACATCGAGTACACCTTCAGGAAAAAATGGCAGAGAAAAACGATGGTTGTAATGACACAACATCAATTTTGCTCCTGCGACAATTACTTTGGTCTTATTTTCTCCAAGGACTAAAGGTTAGGGCAAGGGTTGTGATAGGGTTTAAGGTTTAGTTTGATGTGAGGATTAGGATTAGGGTTAGGGCTATGTTTGTGGGTAGGATTTATGTTTGGCTTAGCGAGCAGATATTTCATGGGAGTAATTGTTGCAGGAGAAAATGCCATGGAACCGGTTGTAATACATGGATCCGTTGAGATTCATCCTGCTTGAAAAGTAAATTGTAAAATTGCTTCATGTACTCGGTAGATTACAATGGTGAAAACAGCCAAAAACAATTTTAAAAGGCCTAGCAGTGTGGGGGCACTATGGAGCTGGAAGGCTGGTCTGGTTTGGATACAATTGTACATTTGAGAATCACTGACACTGTAGTGAATTGTGTAGATCCCCGGTCTACAGCTTGCCTTTAGATCTACTCTGTGTGAGGAAGTACACAAACAGCCCAAGAATTTATACAAACATAAATTTACAAATTCATGTTTCATAATTTTTTTCACACTTTTCAATCCTCCCATGGATAAATTATTATTATATCAGCTTAAAGATGTAGTTCTAGACCTACTTTGTAGGAGAATGACTAAAGCAAGCTGACCATAATTACAGTAGATCTAAATGCCGTCCAAAATTCAACCACCTGCTAACGGTTACATGTAAAACATGCGTTTGCGTGTTATCGAATTTTGGTATAGAGGTCGAACCTTGGGCTTGGCATTTTTGCTTTACAACTAGCTAACGTTAAAGTTACAAGTTCAAAAAATATGTTATAAAACTCCTCCAGACAGACAGATTTTTCTGTCCAAGCAAAACCATACTCTCTTGTGTGGTTACCTAATCAAATTATTTGCATGTTGGTCATCTTGGGTAGAATTGAAGTAAATTTACACGAGAGTAAAAAGTAAAATAGTTAACACTGAAAACAAATCCCATGCCATGGGCATGGGACCCACACTGCACTGCACTGGTTGGCCATGCCATCATGCATCGACGATCGCCAAGCTCATGCCATGCCCAGCCATGCCATGCAAGGGCAAGGCTGTGCCCGAACAGTACGACTATGACTACGACTCGGTACGAGAGTAGATCTCTATCACGTCTATAACCCGACATTCTAATATTTCTAGACCCTCAAGACTCAAAAGAGCACAGCCTATCACATGGACACAACGATATGATAAAAATTTGTTCACACGCATACGGGGTCATTCGGCGCGGTTAATTCTACGTAAACCCTCATTTACGGTCATCAGAATCCAGCAGATGTCCATGCCCTGCTTTCGGCCATTCGCGCATTAGAATCTACCCTACATGTTTGGGCGATCGCGATTGCGCACGTAAAGAGCAACGAGTTCACTGCCATCTATGAACGGGTTTGCATTCACGGTGCGGGTAACGTGTGTACAGCACACAGTAGTTACTGTAGTCTGTAGTGTCTAAGAGAGGTCGAGGACTTACAGTCACATACTCACCAATAATTCACATGTAATAAAAATCACGCGGTAATATATTCTTATTTTCCCTTGACACGGAACAAGAAGGTCTATCGTTGGGCAACGCTGGTCAGAATAACTATTATTGATGGCACTTACCCTACAAATACAGACAATTTCCTCTGCACTTACCACCATGAAGAGAGTCTTTGTTCGGAGCTTCACCGGAAATTGTGTTAAAAGGTCGCCTACACCCAGCCTCGTTCATGTCATATTCTTTACACTGCAAGATAAAAGCGAACTTGTGATGCTTTTTGGAGGAAAAAAAGTTGCTTGAAAAAAAAAAATACAATTGTGATAAGAATATCACGATATTTTTTTATATCAAGCGCAAAATGTCTTTTCTTCAAAATCAGGTGTACTTATGCAGTCCGTCGTGTACATTACTATATAGATCTACTTGTGTTTAAATGGTAGTTGCGTGGAGTTTCATGGGCGGCATGGAATAAAACTAAGGATGTAAATTTCATAACATAAACTCGACTAGTATGAACTCTGTTTTCTTTAATTTTTCTTTTAACGTCAGCACATCTTTCTCTCCCAAACACCACTACTCTCTCTCCTTTCTTTAGTTCTTTTTGTCTCCCCCACTCTCTTTCTTTCTCATACTCTCGATTTCTTCTCAACAAAAAATAAATGGATAAATAAATAAAAATAAATAAAAACAAAAAAAAAAACAAGAAAAGAAAAAGGGAAGTGACAGCACCATATAGCAAACATTAAAAAAAAATCCAGATATTTTGGACGGGGAAATGCTATCGTAAAAAAAAAAAAAAAAAAAAAAAAAAAAAAAATGAATTTGGCGTACAAGATAAGATGGCTGCGTGACAATGATTAGGGTACCTATATAGCTATAAACAGTAGACCCGGCAAGCTGACTATATATAGGGCCTACACGAGGAAAAAAAAACCAAACAAACAAACAAACAAACAGACAAACTACAAACGAAAACAACGACACCAATTAAAACAATAGAGAAATAGAAAAAAGATAGATAGGGAAAGAGTCGAAGAGGGAAAAAAAAGGAGAATTTAAGGTGGCACTTTGGCGCGAATTATTCCTTGGTTATTGATGACGCGTATTTCATGTCAATGACTTTGGTAACAGGCTTCATAGTTTCAATAATTAACACTGCTAATTCGCCATCACTATAGTGCATAGGCCTATAATTCCTTTACGTATAAAACAGGACTGGCACAACCAACGGGGAGGGTCCTCCCCTCCCCCCCCCCCCTCCTCCCACCCGCCCACTCTTTTTTTTTTTCAAGCCATGGTCTTTCTTTCAATTTTCATTTTCTCACATCAAATATAACAATGATATCTTTATCATTCTATATTATACATGATCCAGCTATGACGCACAATATAGTGGAAACATGGTGGTTTTCCTTCAGTTATCATATCCCAGTTGTCTTATATCATTGTTATTTTTGTGATTTTACGGTGAATAAATAAATAAACAAACAAACAAACCACCCCAGTGAACTTGCTTCTATCAATGGCGTGTAACCAGTCATCCGTCACTAATTTTAACAGTGAAGTGGTAGTCGGATGCTTGTTAAAGCCAGACTGGTTTGGTGAAAGTAAACCGTTCAATTTTATACAACTGGTTAGTTGCTTATGGACGATTTTTTTTCAATGATTTTAGAAACAGAACACAGAATAGAAATGGGACGATAGCATTCAGGGAGACGCTTGTCACCAGATTTGAATAGTGGTATAATCTTTGCCTGTTTCCATCGTAACGGAATAATGCCTTCGGACAATGACCTATTTATCAGATGAGTAAGGGAGTACACTGTGACAGAAGCAGCAATTTTAACATATACATAGAAATACCACCAAGTCCTGATGATTTCTTATTTTTCATACCACGAATATACTTTAAACACTTCTTCATAAGTGACAGGTTGCAATGAGAACGAATCAACCGGTTCATACACATTGTCAGAATCTTGTAAAGTGTCATGAACTTTCGGGATGTTTGCAGCCAAATCTCTACCAACCCATTGGCGAAAAATTTATCAAATTCATCGGATTTATCTTGATCTCTACTACCTGTAACTGATCCACACATGTCAGAAACATCTTTAGGCAACACTGTTTTTATGATATTCCACATCACACCAGATGTGTTAGCTGCTGAGAATTTTTCAGCGAAAAAAAAAGATCTCTTTTGTTTTCTTATTTTCAAAGTAACAGCGTTACGAAGTTTCTCATACTCATTCCACATACACTAACGATACATCATACACCATGGTTTGGACTGTAGGCTACGAATGAATGAATATATTGTGGTCAAAATATTTCATATACTTCTGTAATTAACAGTACAGGGCGCATTATCTTTGACGTGACATTTCAGAACCATAAAACATAATGAGTGATCACTTATATGTTTTATAAGTGATGTATGTATGTTTTACTCCATACACAGATACAATATTTGGAGCATTTGATAACATTTATATCAAGTGATCAATAAGGGTAGACGAATCATTTGTTATTCTAGTACACTTGTTACCATTTATTTGTTGTAAGGAATATAAACTATTTATCTCATTATAAAGATGTTTGGTTTCATTAGTTACATTCTTTTTCAAAATATCACAATTCAAATCACCCACAATAAAGATATTGTTGTTAAAGCTGTCTAAAAATGACACCAATTGCTCATAATAATCAAAAATACAAACTCAAGTGTTCGGGGGTCTGTACCATGATACAAAAATGAAAGATTCGGACATCGTTCTCCAACTATGATGGGTATAGCCTCTAAATGTCTCAAGGAATCATGTTGTAAAATTGAATAATTCAAATTCATTTTCATATATCTCCTCCATATCTCTTTCTGTCTTTTCTTAGGACTCGATAGCCTTCAATGCAAATCTCGCTATCAAATATTGAATCATCAAGCCATGTTTCATTCAATGAAAGTGATCATTCTGACTAAAAAGTAGTTTAATTTCCGATAACTTTGGGAGGAGACTGTGTACGTTTAGGTGCAAAATCTTCAAACCCCTTATATTTAACTCGTCATATTTTAAACAATTATTCGGAATACATTGTGAATGGGATGCCGTTCTTGCATCGTTTATGGTATCGCCATTGATTGTATGAGCTAACTTATATATCACATATGGAACTAGGTGAGTGTTTCACAACGCATTGAGAATATTCCCAGTTTAGAAATACACATCCCATATCATCATAATCCCTTTCATCTATTCCACCACATTGGATGTGAACCCATTTTTTACATCTTGTGCATTGCAATCCCTTTTGATTATTTTTCACAGATCTAGAGCAGCACACGCAGGGGTAACTCCGTACCATATGAACTACTTATCAAGCAACAAAACTAAAACATCAACAAAAATATCACAAATTATTATTAGCATTTACAGCTATACGAATAATAACCAATGTCGTGTTATAAAATCATACACAAACTGCACCGGTGATCAGAATTCCCTCGTTTTTTACCGATTAAAACGAGAAAGTGACGATAGCCTATCGGATCATACTCTGTCTAAATCACTTTCGTGGGTTATGACTCTTTTGACTGTCTTCCCCCGCTTGCTGGGAGGAGGGCAAGAACCCTGCCATCTGATGTCCTGGCTGCAAGGTCTTTCTTACAAGACTTCGTTTTTTTGTTTGTTGAAGTAGTTGGGCGTTGCTTTTTTTCAAGTCTTCCTCTATCCTCATTTTCGTTCCTTTGAGGACAAGGCGTTTGGATAGGATCATGCTGCGCATGCGATAGGAAACAAATTTGACGATGACTGTTCGAGGCCTTCATTGCGCCTACTGTTGCGTATCACCCTGCTTGCTGACCGTGAGTCGTCCTCATTCTTCTTCGAAGGAAGTCGATGGGACCTCTCAATGTCATTCCTGGTCAATTCAATTTTCAACTTCTCCCTGGCAATGCGGCAAATGATTTCGTCAGTGTCCTCACCAGCTGATTCCTGTATGCCGTGGAAACGAAGGCAATTTCGTCTGGAGTATAAGGGAGTTCACGGTTGCGATTTGCGCATGTGCAAAATAAAGGTCAAATGAGAATGTTTGTGTATTTGCCATTGACTTTCAAACGAAAAGAACCCTTAGGCAAACGAGGATTTGGAATGTTAAGTTGTGTGTTTCATCTTGTTAGAACGCACAGGTGAAAGTGATTCATCAATAATGTTTAACAAAAGCTGCACACGCATTTCATTGACATTGATTACGAAGGTGGCATGCTTCAACAAAAAATGCTCTGTCACAGGTCCTTTCCATGAAAGTCTGTGGTGTAGGGGTCAAATGAGACATGCGCTAACCATGAACTCCCTTATTGTTCCTGGTTGTTAGAAGCTCGCCCAACCTTGTCCAGAGCTGAGCGTTGTCTTTCAATGATGGACTTGAGGTTCGTGATCTCCTTTGTATTGCTCTTCAGCTGGGACTCCAGGTCGATAATCCTTCCTTCACTGACTTCAATTTGTCGCATCATGTCGTCTAGTTGACCCTTTATGGCGTCACGCACTGCTTGACGAATAGAATTCAGGAATTCTTCTCCCTTTATGTATCGCTTTAAGACTGCGTCAGCAATGCATTCCACATCGTCCAGCTTACCCGGGGTCGCCATAATGGCCGGTCAAATGAAACTGCGAAATGTAGCAAAACTCAGAATACTATGAACACAAGATGAGAAAAAGAGAGCCGTTCACAGTGTCAACCTATAGTGAGTATAAATGCCAGAGAAATATAACAGGGGCCTAGAACTTACTTAAAAGTATAAGCTTGTTGAGCGTAGGTCGCAGGTTTATATTGAAACCGAGCGTACTGAGATCAAGATAAGGAGCATGGATATTTCTGGGATAGGACCAAAATATAGAAAACAAAAATAAAAGACAAAAATACTCGGGGAAATATAGGGATATAATCTTCTTAAATGCAGATTGGGAGATTAAATAAACCGGGGAATAACATTTATCATAAACAGTGTTGACAATTTAGATACTTTTAAAAAAAAAATGTATATTGGGGTCTGAGAACAGACGGGCGAAGTATTGGGAAGAGAAAGCATACAATTCAATCTTGCATCCAGTTGCAGTGAAGTGAGCACTATACAATGCAAGCTGTCATAATATACCACGCCCCCGACACCATTATTAGCGCAGGAATATCGAAGTACACTTGTAAGCGGAATTTGAGAGCACAAACAGCTATAGACTCGAGTCTGACTTGCATGACAACAACCATACAGTACAGCTGCGGAACATTCATGAACACGATATAGAACAAAATTTCAGTGAACTTGCTAGATGTTTGATTAATAAGTAGACCTACTGTCTTAAAAAAAAAAAAGATAATAGTTACGTTCAGACGTTGATCCTTAACTTGGAGAATAACTCGTCGTTAAGTATGGGGTGCCATAATAGTCTCATTGTCTCAGTCTTTCTTTACGAAATTTCGTGTTGCGATGTAGTTGATGTGATGTAGTTTCTCCTAATATCGCTCTTTAGCGATATGTCGTATCTTCCTTTTTTATTCTTCTTTTTTTAGAATGAAAGTTTAACCATTCTGCCTATTTACGATTATTATATCAAAGCTATAAAAAGGCAAACTTGAATATGAGAGTTGTAACCAGCTAGACGTACTCGGGTTGAATAAACGCATATAATGCCATTGAATGCAGGCTCAAATCGACTTATAAGGCAATAGTCAGCATATAATACATTAATGTATATAATGAATGTGAGTTACAGAATCTGTAAGATCCGTGATGACTCATGACAAAAAGTAATGCAAGTATATCTGTCGAGTTAATAAACCTAAATTACACGATGGTAAACATGGACTCACAGGTTCCAAATTACCTCTTCACTTCACTTCATCGATTTTATGACATCTGTCAAGAATAGGGCCTAATGTATCATGTATTGTAACAATCAGCATTTTGCTAACTTTATAATTATAGTGTGTGTGTATGTCTATTAAGTATACCTATGTAGGTATGCATATTGTGCGTGTGTACATAATTCAAATCATGTATCATATTTATATAATTATTCATATACATTTTAAATGATAAAGGCCTATTTATTATACATAATAGATTAGGTATCATAGATTGACAGAGAGATAGATAGATATAGATGGATAGATAGATAGATAGATAGATAGATAGATAGATAGATAGATAGAAATACACATACCCTCTACCCCCTCCCCCCCCCCCCCGCCCTCCCTCCCTCCCTCCTTTGCTTCTCAAAGTAGTCTCTCTTAAGCTAGGTCACAAAAGTTCGCACGAACGATGCGTTCGTACGAATGTCACTGTTCGTACGAAATCTGGAGTTCGTACGGCCGCCTAACGAAGAGAGGGTTTCGTACGAAGATAAAAAAAAAATCTTGGACAAGACCATCGACCAGGCTACGAACTAACGAACAGTCTACAAACTGTCTACGAACGCTGGTTTCGTACGGCCTTCTTACAATGTCTTAAGAAGATCTTACGAAATTATCTAAAACTTGTTCGTATGGCGTTCGTAGCAGTTCTTAGGTATTTGTGACCGAGCCATTATGTCCCCCCCCCCCCTCCCTCTCTCTCCTCGGTGAATTATTAGAGCGGAACATAATCAGGCGCGGTGGAGCACCCCAATTATCTCGCAGAAATCCATCGGCAGCCGAGCCTCATTTGCATAAAGTAAACAACATGTACTCGCGTAGTTGAGAAAAAGTAAACAACTTCTCAAGCTAATAACAATTTCAGGAAACCTATTTTCAGATTAAAATTGAGTTAGTTTGAATTTGAAAACATGTCCGAATATGCACATATAACATATTAAAGGATTTGACAATGATAAAATGTGAAATTTTAGCGAAAACCTGGCGAGCAAAATTACCAAAAATATGCCTCGAAAATCATCCTAAAATTCACGAAGTGTGATTGCGAAACAAAAGCGCCATTCAAACAAAGTACACCGAAATTTATTTATCTGCTTGCATTTTAAATTTCATACCATGATATTCCCGGCCATGGTTGTGTCGGAAAAAAAACAGAAGGTGATGTCAAAAATGACACGAACGCAAAGCGTACAGGTCGGTCCCATGTATAATTAATCGCGTCACTGTGGCGTTGCATGTCACCGCACACACAACGCATTGCTGCATGAGCGTGCGCGGCAGCAGCTCAGCAATCACCGCCGTGCGACACTCAGCAAAATTGACTGCGTCACATGCAAACCAACAATGAGCACGAAATCCTGAATCTCACGTACCACGCATGCCCAATATTACGGGAAAAGAAATGACGTCATTTTCAATTGTTTCGCCGACTACAATTGTCTATTCCAAACCCTGTAGAAACAAGTTGATTTCTCAAAAAGTACAGGTGGTACAAAGCGAAAACTTTCACCATATGTGGATTGAGGCCTGATGAACTTATGTTGCCAGTTTCGGACACATTGGAGCCCGGCCATAGTCCAGTCGGAAAAAAACAGAGAGCATGTTTTGCGAGAGGTGATTTTCAAAACGCTTTAATATCTCAAGTTCTAGTGCAGCAAATTTCATAATTTTTTCATCAAAAGGAAGGTTTTTAAAAACTTAGATAGTGTGGGAAGTTTGAGTTTACTAGCGGCACGCATAGCGGCACAAGGAGAAGGTAAAGATTTGACTTTTTCATGCACACAGTTTCGGGCAGCCGTGGATGCCCGTTGGAAATTCAAATAGAACGGGGCGATAATGAGATGCAAATTGGGGTGCTCCACCGCGCCTGTAATTTCGAAGCCGTGAGAGGGAACTCTCACTACGGCCAGTCGCCCGCATCGATCATCGCTAGTATTATGATCTGGCGTCGGCCGTGGTGCAGCTTGCGATTTATCCACCCTGTGGGAGCATCAATGCTGGTCCCTTGTCAACCGCAAAAGTTCATGTTCTAGAATGTTATATGCTCCTTTGTAAATGAAAACAAATAAAATTTCTTTGTTTTAAACACTTCTTCTTGTTGTCGCCTGATCCATCGTATGTTTTTTTCTTTTTTTAACCATAAAGTCAGTGGAATGATATTGAATATGACAATCCATGATATAAAAATATATCTGTGTTAATTTTGTTTTTTAATATCCTGAAAAAATAAAAGAAGATTTTTTTTTTCCAATTCAAACTAGCTTTTGATCTGTCTAATCTTTGCCTGCAAACCTTTTACGCTGCTGTTTCCAGAGCCAAGTTATACTCTGGTGTTCTCTGGCACCAAGTAAAAGGGACACTGGGGTACCTGGTGGCGATACTGCAAAAAGAGCGCACCATGGTGTTAAATCTTACACCTATATCAAGTGTCAACAGAGGACCACACCAACATGTGTAGAGTATTGTGATGTTGTTGAAAAGTGTTCACCTGGCACTTCGCGTGGTTGATTTGACACTGGACTGGGGTTGATTCAACAATGATACTACATGTATGGTGTTGATTTGATATTGCTGGGTGTTAATGTCAATGGTATATACCACCCCTCCCCCCCCCCCCCCCCCAGCCGAGGGGTGTCAATTGGAGACCACACCACCTGATGTTACTGTGGTGTAAATGTGTAAACTTTATCGGAAAGTTCTGTTCGTCTTGTTGAAGTTCAAAATCGACAGGAAGAACAGTAACTGATTACCTATCTAAAAAGAAGTTTTATATTTTAAAGTGACACCCGGAGTTGTTGATTTAACACCACATGATAAGCACCGGAAATTTAGCATCAGTTCGATGAATTTGCATTGTATACTCTCTTTACGGCTTTTTAAAATGTTATTTGCAGGTAACGGGGTCAAATCAAATCGCTCTACACCCTTGATAAACCCGACACAGAGTGTTATCGTATACTATAAGGAGTGCATTTACAGAAGAATTGTGCAAAGTGGCCCAAAATTACAAAGATCATTTCTGAATGTCAAGTCATTTTATTGTTATACACTTTCCATATTGTGTAATGATATGGTACTACAACGTATTCTTTTCTCGAGGTGTAAGTGAAATAATTTCACACCATGACCAAACTGAACGTAAATAGGAAAACAAAATCAGAAAAAGCAGAATGCTAGAAATGCTAGAACATAGATTTGATAAAGATTATGAAATCGCTACTTTCACCTCTTAATTCTCATCGGATAGTGGTATTGGCGGCAACCACATGGTGTCGCTGTGCAAATTAGCTGAGGAAATGAAGACATTAAATCATAAATCTTCATTTGGTTTGTGCCCAGTAATCTATACCATTCTACAATCATTATCATACTATATACCGTTATAGACATAATCTAGCACCTGCAAACTTCCGAACGGAAAGTTTTCACGGCCAAAAGGTTACGGGCATCACTGCAAGTCGTGTTGAGTAGGATGCAAGGCAGTGTTTCTTTGCTTATTTCATGTCAAAAAGGAAACTGATTGAATCTTATTCTGTATGTATAGGTCAATAGGAGACTACAAAGGTGAGGTCGTGACATCACTATCCATCCAATTTGTCCCTGAATACATGTGAAAGCTTACGCATTCAACAAGGCCTTCCCAGTTTTTACCCCGACTTTAATTAAAAAAAAAAAAAAAAATCTCCGCCTTTCATTTCAATTCATTTTATTTTGAATGTCTGTCGTTGTTTACCTAACGTTTTAGATCACTCCCAGTTAAGCATGATGGGGTTAATATCTTGTTAATGATGATGATATAATGATAATAATGATGATGATGATGATAATGATGATAATAATAATAATAATGATAATGATGATGATAATAATAATAATAATAATAATAATAATAATAATAATAATAATAATAATAATAATAATAATGATAATGATAATAATAACAATAATAATGATAATAATAATAACAAGAAGAAGAAGAATGACAATAACAATTGCTATCATTGTAACATTTAACATTTATGAACCGATTTATATCATATTTCTAAGCGCTAAGAAAGTGAAAACAAAGATACATTGTTACTATATTTAGACAATAGCGACAAAACTTGCAACTAATGCTGCTATATACGGGTAAACTTACACTTCTAAAACTGCCTAAAAGGATGTTTCATTTATTCGAAACGTCAGGACTTAAAAGGCTTCTCATATGAATATGTGATTTGCGTCAGTGGATGTGTGTGTGTGTGCGTGTGTGTGTGTATGTGTGTTGTGTGTGTGTGTGTGTGTGTGTATGTGTGTTGTGTGTGTGCGTGTGTGTGTGTGTGTGTGTGTGTCTGTGTTTTTTTAGGGTGTGCATGTATTTGTGTGTTTGCTTTTTTTTTTTCATAGCTCTTGGTTTCAGCAGCGTGACATGCAACGATCAACACGACACAGCGCATTAGACTTCGCACTTTGACCTATGGGCAAATGCACCTGTCGTGTTTAGATGCAGATATAGCACGAAAGAGAGAGAGAGAGAGGAAGAGAGAGAGAAATAGTTTGGTGGATACTGTTTAAAACAGGTTTGGTTTAGTGGTCATAAGAATAACCTTGAAGTTAGCGGTGTGCTCTGTGCCAGTTGTTCTGCAGGAGCAGTTTGTGCCATCGCCAGCGTTTCTACGACTTGAAAATCACGATGGACCGAAGCATCACGTCAGATTTTCATAACAGGGTGAGTTCTATAGATTGATCGATTAACTCTGAACAATATTTGTATCACTTTTGTGATTGAAAGGACACTCTCAGATGCACGCAGTATCAACAAGAGTCGGTAATAATCCTACTCTGCCTTCATCAGCCATATTATGTTGTAACATTAGTATAGACCCTGCCTGCTGTAGCGCTGTCTATAGCACTATATGTAAGAATAATCTTCGGATGTGTATACGTCTCCTGAAAGGCTGTTCAGGTGTCATAACTTCAATTTTTGCGCATATAGGCTCCTATACCATGATGTGACTATGGTTTTAGCAAAAGTTTATGAGCATGAAAGACATTGATCGCTCTCACATCGTTATACTCTGCCGTAATAGTGATTTATATAATCATTATAGAAAATATAGTTAATCTTCAAGTTCGAGAAGTATTATTCACTTAGAAGTAAGACTGCGAAATTAGTTTGCTGACGGTGATAGAGCAAGCTTGCGTGCCAGTATAACGGCGCTGACTCCTATGATGGCCCAAAACCACTATTTCGGCGCAATTAGTCAAAAATCGTGTCGCTTATGTTCCTTCTCACCTAGGAGAGATAAAAAGCTCTTTCAAAGTGCTCCTGTGATTTTATGTGATGCCAAGGGACATATAGACAAAAACTGAAATCATTTCGAAGGCGAGATTGTACCACTAAGCCATTGGTGGAGGGTTAAGTTCGGCCAACAGGCTCAAAAGTGCATGTCGCCAACGATGATTTTTTAAGTTTTCTCAACTTTGTGGGAAAATATGAGCATAAAGAAGAAGCTTACTCACAGTTTCAGAAAATTAGCCGAACGTTCTATGAAAACCTAACACAACTTTATAAGCTTATCATTCTTTAACAACAAAATACCTGATGGAAATGTGTCGCCAGATCTGCTGAAACATACGTTACCATCTTTGTACTGCAAACTTGGTAATGCTATTACAGTGAATACTACACAATTGTATTGCTTTTCTGACCAAAAGGGGTCTAAGTTTATGTTAAAAAATATTTCATCACTCAGCTTCAAAAGACATGCGACTGCTAATCTCGCAAATATAGATTTTAAAAAGGTAGATTTAAGAGAAGTAACATACGTTACCATCTTTGTAAAAAGTATGAAGGTGCATGGCTCTGAATGATTGTTCTAGAGTTGAGACTTATGGAGTAGATTGTCCTCATACCCATGGCTGGCAAAAGATTCATTATTATGTTGCTAACTTATACGATTTAATCCACAAGTGTAACATACGTGATGTAACTTACGTTACCACCAAATGACAGAAAGCTTAATTACACCACTAATTACCACCTAAATGTATATTTCTCGAATCTGTGCCGTCGATTTGAGGTCATGGGATAGCTCAGCAACCTCTTTTACTGGCATCTTGAGCATTGGCAGCGCGCAAAATACCTTTACATGATGTGTTGAAAAACTGAGTAAGTATTTGATTGTTGGAAATGTGTTGTTGTTTTTCATAGAATCATGCTTTACTTCTGTTTATTGTGTGTTTATCAAGTCAGTATATTCCACCGTAAAAACCCAGTAATTACTTTGCTGTACAGGTTTATTCTTTTGAAATAAATCACTCAATTTATCAAGTAACGTATGTTTCAAATTTTGGTAACGTAAGTTTCAAGATGTTGTCATGTTAATAACAGACAATCTACGGGAAAGCCCATTTAATCTGAGACAATTTAATTGTTGCAGTTATAATGTTGATGAATTTCTACGTCAAAACATATCAAATTCATTTACAGCTGTATATTCTTGTTTGTTTGGAGGATGCAGTAAAAGGGGACATAATCATAGAATCTTTAAAAAAAACCGTTTGGTGGGCGTTGATGTTCAACTTGGCTTTAATGATTTCATATTTCAGGTATAAGCAATGAATTTAACATTGTTTTAAGAAAATTCAATGAATAGCTAATAAAATTAGAGATTTACACAGATTTCTACTTCAAAACTAGTGGACCATGTCCCTGCATTAATGTAGTAACGTAAGTTTCTAGTTTTGGTAACGTAAGTTTCATCAATTCATGTCATTGAAAAAGGATATTTTAGAGAATGTGTGTGGATAAAACTAACATTTAATTGTTTTAGAACTATTGTTGAAGGAATTCTGTAGGAAAATACGTCTTTTCAATTATATTTATCTTTGGTTATCATAAACCAATATGGTGACTTACTCCCTGACTATTTTTTAACGGAGAAAATAAACTCAAATTTCTGTCGTAATGTCGTTGATGATCTCAAAGTGAAGAAAAACACATTTTGAATGAAGAAAAGGCAACAAAAATACAGTGCATTAGAGAAATGTAATTTCAACTATTACTGTTACCATCATAGATCAGGCCTACATGATAACAATAATGATAATGATAATAGTAATTACAGTAATTAATGTTTCAGTAAGCTATATGTTTAAGACATTAACATTTTTTGTTCTTCCTTCTCGTTGAAGCTAATACAGTTGCAATGGGGAAGAGCAGTGCTAGGATTAAAACCCCATATAATATGGAACGTGTTAGCTGTAATCAGAATGGCGAAAAAGCATATCTCTAAGCAAAGATTCAAGAAAAAAAAAAACTTATGCCCGTCTCATAGTTAAAAAAGAAAAGAAGCAAATTCACACATTTTTTTTTTTTTTTTTTTTTTTTTTTTTACCATACCACATCAGGGTAATTATAGGGGAGGGGGTTCAGGGTCCCCCGCCCCATTACCAGCAGTCAAAATATAAACAAAAGGAAATGAAAAGAAAAAAAATGAATCGCGGACTCACCCTCCCCCGTTTGAAATAAAACAAACAAACATGAAATTGGGCTTGTATTGGCAGCATCGAATTGAGTTAAAGCCTTTTTCATATTTCTTCAATTTTCTTTTCTTGCTTTTTTTTTTTTTATTGCTTGTCAGTCGATGAAACCCGGCAAAAGAAATGAAACCAAAAAAAAAAAAAAAAAAATGGCACGGGAGCTTTTTATTTTTCTGCCAATCAGGAGATTAAAACTGGAAGTGTTCGACTTTTTCTAACTCCTGACCCCATCCCCCTGCCCATAAAAATCCTACTTACGGGCCTGCATGCCTATAATCATTATCAGTACCTTTGTTGTGCATGTATAGCAACTTGTCCTTTCACTTTTCTTTTTAAAGATTCAAAACATTTTTCCTGGAGACAATGTCAAGGTACGGCAAGAATTATTAATGCAAGACTTGTTATTCTTGTTATCCTTTTGGATTATATTGTTTTATGCATACATAACAAGGAAAATCGAGTACATCACTTTACTAATGACAATTTCATTCATCCTACCCAGTATTGTGCTAATGAAACTGTGTGATTTGACGTTATTTCATGGACCTCATTTTGCCATAGTCAACTTAGTAAAGTGGTCATTTATTTAGTTAACAAAGAACATTTCTCGGTTCCTTCTTTCCCTATCTCTTGTTTACCGAGTTCAGACATTTTAAATACAAGCAATAAGGCGTTATTGTTCATTATTAAGCACTTTAACAGAGTAATCATCTCGTTTCTGCCGTTTCTTGTTTCATACAAGACATAGTGTTAAAAATTTTGTGAATACTATTTTATTGCAACTGCTATTTTCAAACTGTTCCTGCATAGAGTAACTGTTGCGACAGCTGATGAGTCTGCATATTTATGGATTCGAAATATATCTTTCAACAGCATGAAGATAACAAGTTACAAGACATCAATATGAAGATAACAAGTCACAAGACATCAAGCATACGAAAACTTTCATTATGATAAAATTAAAGTGAAACCTACGTTACCCACCACTCGTTTTATATTACACGTACATCATGACAATATTTTCATCCGTTAAGGCACGAAACAGCATGTTCCCAACTCTTATCATTTCAATGCCATAAATTCATAAGTATGAAGCCAATTGTCTTCAAAATATCAACAGTTACGAATTACTGTTCTACTGAAGAGTTTATACGAGGACGTGTTATAAAGTCTTGCAGTTTTACAACTATTTTAATTGTTATTTTTGAGAATTGTATCGCCATAATATTGCGACATCGTGTTATAATATTCGTTCACTTAGAGTTGAAGAGAAATTAGTGTAAGAATATATACAAAAACCAAAAAGAAAATGTTCCCAAATTTGCTGCACATGTAGTAGTATTGTCTTTGTAACTTACGTTACATTGACGTGAAACATACGTTACTTGGAATCTAACGACTATATTTTTGCGCACATAGTTTCACATGTTTCATCGATGATACTCAAGAATTAGCTGGCAATTTGGGACTGATAAATGTTGAAAATATTTTCTGAAGAAAGTCTGACGTCAAATTATCGAGAAAACAAATTAACATTACCTGTCTAAGGTTTAACACAATAGGACATGCTGTGTTTAGTATAGCATAAAGGTCATTTGCCATCCTTCCCATCTGCAGGCAGCATTTACAAACATGGCAGCCGATGGTATACTTCACATCTGACGCATAATTATCTCAATCATAGAATGTAGTCACCAATATTAATGCATTTGAAATAGAATGACATGGTAACGTATGTTACATGATGAAATTTACACCCCATGAAAGAAATTATCACACCTTTGAAATAAAGCAAAACTATGTGTTCATATTTTTCAGCTACAAACTTGAATATTTGCCTCGTGGATTGGTATAAAAATGAAACCTATTCTAACAACTTTAATTTTCCCGTTTTGTGATTGTCCAATTGTGCCGAAATAGTGGTTTCGGGCCATCTCGGACACCAAAAGTCAGTATATAGGGCCTACCTGCAGATAGTATACTTTGCTTTCTATCGGCAAATCGTCATAATCAACTCTTTAAAGGTATTAGCCCACATTTGTAAACCTGCAGCAATTGGTCTCATAGTTAGCATGGAGTTTGGGTATGATTGCAGTAACACCTGTGCAAAATTTCGTTCCAATTAGTCCATTACTTTCATAAGAATAAATGAAAATGCACCGTAATCCGTATGCATGCGTATAACGCTCGCTAGCTCCGGTCCACATACGTGTTACATGTACAATGTACGTAGCTATAGCCCGCGCTCGTAATTCGATTTTTTGGTCGGGTTGACCCGGTTTGAAAATTGATTTTAAAACGATGATTTTCTCTCTTTTATCGAATGGTATAGACAAAGAGCGACAGGTGAGGTATGTTACTGTTATAACTTGTACTTGAAGTCATATTGGACCTGTTTTATGCAGTTTTGATTTTCGTGGGTTTGCAAATGTGGGCTAGTACCTTTAAGCGATACGCGGAATATCCTTGTTAATTGCCTTTCCAAACATACATGTATATAGCATTTGCCAATTCATCGCACTCATTACAAAGCAATGACAGCTCTTTTTCAAGGTTTTATATAAAAATATGCACTCGAGTATAAAGAAATTCATTCGTTATGACGTTGTGAGAAAAAAACCCAAATATGTCAAATATGACTTGTCTATTTTACAATCAATCAATCAATCAATCAATCAATCAATCAATCAATCAATCAATCGCAATCAATCAATCAATCAATCAATTAATCAATCAATAAATCAATCAATCAATCAATCAATCTCAATCAATCAATCTATGTATCTATCTATTTATCTATCTACCTATCTACCTACCTATCTATCTATCTATCTATCTATCTATCTATCTATCTATCTATATCTACCTATATATTCATTTATGATTATATACTGTCTATCTTTACATCTAAACTGACGTTAACATAAAATGTAACTTTTTTGAACTTTCACCGTTGAAACGGAATCAACTACACCAAAGATCTTTGACAACATTCCTACCAGGAACAGAGATACAGAGAGGGGAAAAAACACGGGATAAAGACTGCTAAGCCAATTCAGGACCATCAGGGTACCACTAACTTGTCCCATACACACCCATTGAGTATACAGCGGTGTCATCAGGCGAACCACTATATTAGCGGGAAGGATTATTATAGTTTATCAAATAGCCGCTATTGTCTACGTGTTATACTACTCTCATTCCCACTTAGCTGACTGATGTTTGTCTTCGTCAAAAGCTGTTTGTCTATCCGTTTGTCAAACACCCGTGAAAAAAAAAAAACCCACAATATATTGTATCTTGTATGCGGTCATCAAGATTAACCGAAGAGTTTATAATATAGTATGGACAGACAGCCCCTCACATGGAAAACAGTGTCAAATTTTACCCTCATCACTGGAGACGAAAATTATGGGTATGTCCATGTATTTATGATTATAAGTACTTATATATATATATATATATATATATATATATATATATATATATATATATATATAAGATGGAAACATTCTGATGGATATTTTGGAGGTAGTACAGACTTCGAACTTCGTACCCATATGAAAATTATTGATCGCTTTGATCGTTGACTGTGTACGCCCAGGCAAACAAAGTCCATGTAAACACGAAGACCTTTTGAAATCAGTGTGAAGGGGAGAATTTTATAGACAAGTGCTCAATAAGCTTGATATTATTGTTCCTTCTCCTGCTATCCAGACAAAAATCATATTTACCTGTAAAAGTGCAATCATCCTATACATACTTCATTTCCATTCTGTCACGTATACTCCATTTTCGCTGACAAAGCACCGATTTGATTCCTGTCGAGTGATATAGGGATCTAACAGCGGGAAGGGAAAGAGAAATCCTGTCTCTCTATATCATACAGCTCATCAACTACTCATCCTCATGTCTTCTTCACTTAAAAAGAATTTATTTTTGTAAAGTAAATGATCTCTCCGAATCATGTGCTAAAACTTTCGCTTTCTTCGTCTTTTCCTGTCTCCTATAGCTTCATCCCTCTCGATACCCATCTAGCCTTGTACATACTCATTGAGTAAAACTTCAGAGTGGAAGTACTCACGTAAAGTTGATAAGATTCCAATTTGCCTTTCATTCGGGTCTTGAGTTCGAATACCGCCAAGTGCCAGTATACGTTCTCATTCTTATGGTAAATGTTTTACCCACGCCACACTCAGCCCTGGGGTATTTGGGTAATAGGGTGTTCTGATGTTACACTTACAGAAGAGGCCACAATGAATAAGATATGGTCATCGTAATGACCATATTATTGTTATTTGAAAAGAAACATTGGGTTTTTTTTTTTTTTTTTTTGGTTTTGCATTGCTTTTGAAAGTTTGCCAAAGCTGATGTCTGATATCTGCCGGATCCATTGTAACCATGGTAACCGTTATGTCATGTCAACAGGTGAAAAGTGTCCTGGAGTTGGAGAGGGAGCAGCAAAGCCTCTACTCCAGCCTCAAGAAGTATGCTGAGTAAGTATCGCTCAGACGGCTTCCTCTGGTGTTTTTAATTCAGACGCTTAAACCGTTGTTGTACAATACGTTTACAACTGGCCAGTTCTGATATTGTGAATGTTCATTTTTTTTTCAGTACACATTGTATACTTTGTGAATTTTTCATTTTTTCTTTGTAATGGTTATTTCGTGTGTTTTTTTTCATTCTCTTCATTGTATGATTTCTATGTTTTGTTATCATTCCACGGCCTTGCTGAAAAAAAAAAAACAGCTTTTAGCTGATAGCAAGCTTCTTACCGTGGTTAAATAAATAAACTCAAACTCAAACTCAATTAAAAAAAAAATAATAATTTTGTGACACACAATTATTTTAAGGACTACACGAGAGAAACAGGAATGGGCGGAAACTATGCGGATAAAAAGGGGAAAAATCACCGAGAGTGCACAAGCTATGACCATAATAACTCATTTAGTGAGTTCTGGGTAAACATGAGAAAATGCACTTGTCCAAGAGGAGAAGAGCGATGCTGATAGGGGTCATGGCTATGGCAGGGCTCTCTGGAAGAAATAAACCATTAAGCTGACGAGGCTACTTCGGGTAAATAAGTCCAGCTTTTTTTTTTGCAAATTGGAATATTACTCTAGTTGTTGTTGTCGTTGTTCTTCTGTTTTTCATTCTGTTCTTTTTTCTCCTTCTTCTATTTCTATACATTTTGTTATTATTATTGCTATTGTTATCCTTGTTAGTGTTATCATCGTAATAATTATGGTCATTATCATTAGTATCTTCATCGTCATCATTATCAACATGTAATTCTCAATATAGATTTGGCATTAATTTTTCAACTGATTCGAGAAATGGCTCTTGTAGATCTGCAAGATAGTGTTCTTACTGCTTTAAATGATAATTTGCATGTTATTGGTGTTTTTCTTGATTTGTCTAAAGCCTTTGATCTAATGAATCATCAAATATTGATTCAAAAGATTGATTGTTATGGTATTAGATGTCATCCATTAAAGTGGTTTAGAAGTTATTTGAATAATCGGACACAAGTTACATTATACAAAGATACTTTGTCGGATACATGTGATGTTTCACGTGGGTGGAGTCTCCCAGGGTTCCATATTAGGGTCATTGTTATTTTTGATATCTATAAATGATATGTGTAATATTTGTGTAATATATGTGTGGTAATGTGTGATATGTGTGATATATGTGTGGTTAAAATTTATCTTATATGGTGATGATTCTACTTTATGTATTTCTCATTCTGATTTGAATATGTTGATAAATAATTTTAATAATGAGTTATTCAATTGTCAAAATAGTTTTATGATAACAGATTAATTGTGAATATTGAAAAAATCAAATTATATGTATTTTTTAAAGGTAAAAAAAGATTCCAGATTTGGAACTTTGTGATGTAAAAATGAATGATGTAAAATTATCTCGAGTAGAATGTACACAATTTCTAGGGGTTTATATTGACTGCAATTTGAACTGGAAAAAAAACATATAGCGATGATGAATACAAGAATTTCGAGAAATATTGGAATAAACCTCTAAATAGGTTAAAAGGTATTTTACCAACGAAGGTTTTGATTTTGTTATATAACAGTTTAATTTCATCTCATTTGAATTATTGTAATGCTGTATGGGCAAATACTCATCAATCAAATTCACACGACACATTTATCCTTCAAAAAAGAGCAATTCGATTCTGTACAAACTCGCATTATAAAGCTCCGTCAATGCCTTTGTTTCTGAAAATGAATCAATTAATAAGTTTAATATTGTTATGTATATGTTCAAACATAAAATGAACTTGATACCTGAGATGATTTCTGGTATGTTTAAATCTAATGATCAAATTCATAGTTATAATACTCGAATTAGTAATAAATATCATTTATTTAAGGTAGATAAGATGTATGTAATGCACTCAGACTCACTGGACCCTCATGATCGAATTCTTTAACAGATACAGTTACAAATTCTAGAATCCAACTACAAATATTTTTAAGAAGAATCTGAAAAGACATTTGTTAGAAAGTTAGAGTTGTCGCGAAATACACTATGATTATAAATAATTTTGTGGTTTTTGTTTTTTAGGGGTTGATATAACTAAACAGCTTAACTTTATAATGAATTTCTTTTTTTTATGTTTGTCTTTTTTTTTTTTTTGGGGGGGGGGGGTAATATTTTTACCTGTCCTATGTCTTGTTCGTAAAGCAATATTGATTCCTATTATTCTTATTCCTATTATTCAGGTAACTACTCTGACAAGATTCCGGTCTTTTGTAGTTTCCTTGTTTCATTTGTAGTTATTATATGTTATGTATGCATGTTCATGTACTCGTTTCCTTTTCTCAGTTTGTCATTGTACAAATGATATGTTGGGTCTTTTTTTTTAAATGAAACAGAATAAGGTTCAAGTTCAAGCACATCATTATAAGTATTTCTTTTAGAAGAAATAATAATAGAAATAATAATAATAATAATAACAATAATAATAGTAATAATGATAACAATAATAATAATAATAATAATAATAATAATAATGATAATAATAATAATAATAATAATAATAATAATAATAATAATAATAATAATAATAATAATATTAATAACAATAATAATAATAATAATAATAATGATAATAATAATAATAATAGCAATAAGGTCTTCTCTATCAAGGGTAGATTCTTTAGTGTTGCCTCTGCTCTACCAGAGGGCCCTGCCATTATTACCCTACAGCGTTGCCAGGTACCCATTTATACACCTGGGTCAAGAGAGACGCGTGATGCGTAAAAACATTTTGTCCAAGGACGCGTAAACTCTGGGCTATAGAAGCGAGCTCGGGTCCTCCGATTGGGAATGGGGAGTCTTATCCATTATCATTATCACAAACTTTACATCCAGGGACCGCGATGTTGCCGCACTTGTAAACGCCATGCGTGATCTTCTGGCCTCGCCGGACCGCGCCGCGCTGTTCGACGACATCCGCCCCTTCGTGTCTGTCAACCAGCAGGTTGAGTATAACAACCTCTGCCCCGTTCCACCGAGGTAAATTACACCTTTTAGGCACTCTCTCAATTACACGATCCCTTTCACACCCCCCCCCCCCATCAACGCTAGTATCTAACGCTAATGTTCATGAAAACAATCTCAACTGCTTGTTTAAAGACATTATACCAGAGGAGTTAAAAGTTAATCTGCAAAGAAAGAGAAAAGCTTTACAAGCACAACAATGAAAGTTTAGCTGTATTCTTTAAATTTAACAGCCTGTTATTCACACTGTAACGTAATTAGTTTATAAAATTTTCTGATTTTAAGATAAAAGAAAAAAAAAGTCATCAACGAACTGCAACGTGTATATTCAAGATTCTTTGATAAACCATATAAAGGACAAACTTGCAAATAAGCAGAAGTACCGATATGTTTGTTTTTAACAAGCGATGGAAAAAAGCGAAAATGCTGAATTACTTTATATCCGCTAGTATGGTGAAACTCTTGTGCTGACTCGTGTATGTGTTTAGTAGATTAGAAGTTTGTGTATACAATATTTGTTTGTCTGTTTGTATTGTGTTTCCCTCTTCTATTGATTTTGTCTTGTTCGTATTAAACAGTAGGAAGGCGAGAGTGGTACACATGACCCGGAGGGGGATGGAGCCTCTTGGCTTTAGGTTCCGGGGCGGCCTAGAGCACGGGGTGGGGCTCTACATCTCAGAGGTCACGCCCGACTCGCAGGCAGACCAGAAGGGGATCAAGGTAGGAGCGGTACTTTTCATTGTCTCGGGGATTCCAGTGTTTATCAGTGTGGTTTTTATGTAACATTACTAAGTTTGCCGATCAGTAAAAATACAAACATTCTTGCAGAGTAACTCCTCACTATATTCATGTTTAGTGTGATAGCCTGCATGGGTGGAATAAATCAAAGAGAACAATGAACAGAACAGAGGAGAGCATGACGGAACGGTACAGTAAAGTTGTCTTTCAAATCAGTTTTTCCCAACATCACATTTCTTTTTTTTTTTTTTTTTGGAACAGTTACTGAAGGTGATACAATACAATAAACATACAAATATGAAACTATTCGTTCAAAATCATTGTATTATTAGAATTGAGAGAACCGTGTAAAGGGCAAGATTGTAAAGATGTCATGAATGTGGGCCATGCAAAACAGATGTATAGGCATCTCAAATCCTTATACGTTAAAAAACATCAGTAAATCTGTACATGTAACGTCTTTTAATGATCCTCTTCCCCTCCAGCCAACCCGTCCATGCAGATGACAGAGACCGTATACTTCAAAATCTTCAAAAATGGACTTATCGGTTTTTGCGAACAAGCTCTTCTTTTCATACAATGTACTCCATGCATATGTGTCAATGTTATTAAACCCAACAACGTCAGTCTTTCATTTTAAACCTAGAAATGTATCTGCGCAATTCCGTTCCCATTTCACCCTAATTCAGCCGGGTGACGAAATACTGCTGGTCAATGGGTTTAACGTCTCCATGGTAACACACAACGAAGCGCTTGCAGCGATGAAACTCAAAAAGATGCTGACACTGAAAGTGAAAAGTGAGTTTACAATATTTGACACAATCTGTTAGTACCTACCGTTTACAGCAGCTAGTAATTCGTCGGTGCAAATTTAGAAATCCCCATGATTATCTCCAACAGAACCAAGCAAAGAAACATATAAACACGTACACTTACTGTCGAAATGCTAGGAACATAGGTGCCATTGTTTACTTCGCTTTGCTTGTTTATTTGTTGTTTTTTTTTATAGAGGTCATTGTACCATTGTAACAACATTGTTTATACCAACGTACAGATGGTAAAGGAAGGAAGTATTGTAAAGTCTTCGGATTTGGTGATATAAGTAATATGTATATATATTTTTGTTTGTATACATAATAAACAAAAAAAGAAGCGCATATCACACACACACCTACATGCACACACGCACACACATATCATACACATTAATTCAAATTCAAATTCAAATTCAAAGTTTATTTCATTTTTCGACAAAACATATGTTTCACTTCCTTTGATAACAGAGAATAAGGTAAATAGAACATAACGAAATGAAAAGACTGTATAACAATCTTTTACAACAACCTTTAAAGCAAATCAAAAGAGAAAGATATAGAAATAAATGACAGTAAACGTTAATGGAGAGAATGGGAGACAATAATAGATGAAAAATGACAAAACAGCTTATCATTGATTAAGGCTTTCATATTCGTGTTTGTTTGTTTATTTGTGTGTTTGTTTGTTTTTTTCCCCGTAAGGCATCGGGCTTGTGCCAATCAAAGACCAGAGTGAGAGCGCCGTCTCGTGGCAATTCGTGGAAAGTGGCAAAGAAACATCTGTAAGTTCTTTTCATTATACACTGCAAAAAGTCCGGTGTTAAAAATGAAACACCGAGCTGGGGTTTCCGGTGCTCATTTATGGTGTTAGATTAACACCTCCGGGTGTCATTTAAAAATATAAAATTGTTTTTTTGAATAGTTCTTATTTGCTATTCTTCTTGTTGATTTTGAACTTCAACAAGACTATCAAGAATTTTCCGATAAAGTACTTGATTTTTTTGGAAAAAAAGGTGTGAACACATTTACACCATCGTAACACCTGTCCAGTTGGTGTGATCTCATATTGAAGCTGGACGGGTGTTATACCATTGGCATTAACACCAGCAATGTCAAATCAACACCATGCGGTGTCATTGTTGAATTATTACACCAGCGCAGTGTCAAAAATATCACCAGCTACAGTGTCAAATTAACACCACGAAGTGCCAGGTGAACACTTTTCAGCACCATCACAACATACTTTCTACATCTGTGGGTGTGGTCCTCTATTGGCACTTGATCGGTGTTAGCTTTAAAACCCATGGTGTTAAATCTAACACCGATTTTTTTTTTTTTGCAGTATATACTTATTAGCGTGTTATTACTTTATTCATTGTAACAAACTCTTTACACTAGTCCTCTCCCTCTCCGTCTCATACACTCTTTCCTCCCTTCTTTCTCCTCTTTTCCCCTCTCCCTCTCTGTCCACAGGAGAGAGGAATTTCAAATAATGAATTTAATGGCAGGATATACAAACTGGAACAGTGTGTGTGTGTGTGTGTGTGTGTGTGTGTGTTTGTGTGTGTGTGTGTATGTGTGTGTGGATGTGGAGCCTAATTAAAGTGTCTTATCAAGTGTACAATCAAAGCTTTTTATCCCTTTGCTTGCGCTTTGCACTGCTGAGGTGAGGTCTATGGTGATGAGCAACATGCATATTGTAATTATGTGTATGTGTGGGATCCGAGTGGATTTTATGTGAGTGTATGTGTCTGTCAGGATGAATCTGATAAAGTTGATGACTACCAAGTTAGTGAAGCAAACCAAAATTTCCCGTTGCAGAAACAGAGCCCAGCCACTCCAGCGGCCATCGACCCCAACCGCAACATCGTTGCCACGGAGCGCACGATCTTCGTTAACCTGGAGGAGGGAGAGAGACTTGGGTGTGGTATCAGCAGCGGAAGGATGAACCGACCAGGCATCTTCATCCACAAGGTCAACCCGGGAACGCTTGCCGAAAAACTGGGATTCCAGGTTATTATATTAAACAGTCTATATACGCAAATTCTAGTCAGCGATTGGTCACAATGCATTCACGTGACTATTGCACAAAGGATTGAAGTCGTTATATTGCATACTCGCAAACAGTGACGTAACATAATAAATATTATGTCATAATTTGACAGACTGCAATAATAATTATGCAGAGGGAGCAAGATTGGAATGAGGTATTTCAACGTAGACCTACAATATAACAATTAAACGTTGTATTATTTATTATTGTAAATGTAACACTTGACAGTCCCTTGGTATTTATATTTTCCCCTCGAGACAACATTTTCCTCAAGACAACGGCTGTTCTAGTCTACAGGAGTCTCCTTCAAGTCCTGGGACATAAACACATTGAAGTCAAACGTTATTTTTTTTATGTCCATTACTGGAATAGATTTCAAATGTAGAGGTATTTTCTGCTATCTGATGTGAGTGATTGACCTCCAATATCAACATCCCCTCAGCTATATTGGGATCCTCGGGATATTGTTTGTCAGCAGATCCTCGTGTTAATATGGGGTCAACATAATGAAGTGGAAGCGATGACAGATTAAAAAACATCAGGGTATAATAATCAACTTAGATTATCTCTATAAAGAGATAAACGAGAAAGTCTAGAAATAGACGAATAGAAAAACAGAAGGATGAATATATAAGCAACTATATATGGAGAAGATGTAGAAAGTATTCGTTTATATGTAAAATAATTGTGGTTTCTTTATTAATACGCTTATTAATTTTTCGCAAATATGTTACAAGATATCAATTCATTCAATCATTCATTCTTTCTTTTATCTATTCATTCATATATTTATTCAATTACCTGATAATGTATTCAGCTGATTGATTAATCATCAAGTAATTTCGTTTCTTCTAATCGTATATAAATGCATACATAATATCACAAAATGCTTGCAAATGCCATGCACAGGTGGGTGACGAGATAACTGCAGTAAATGACACCAGTTTCCGGGACATCTCTCACGCCGAAGCTCTCGTGGCGCTGAAGAGCAGCACCCACCTCAACATCGTGCTCCGATCTTGGCAGGTGCGACACCGTTTGTACGAGATGTGTTACGTCGTTACTCCTCTCCGATCAAGTCAGAAAATAAACGCACAATCTAGAATTCATTTCTTTGATTTAATACAATAATGTAGGCTACTTTCGAATGCCGCTTAAGTCCCTTACACCATAAGCTGTTGTTGTTGTTGTTGTTGGGTTTTTTCCTTACTGATTTTAAGTTCCTCTTAAATTGTACTAAAAATTCCTTTGGGTTGAGAAACAAAGTTGTAGAGATTTTTATATGTTTACTTTTCTATATATCCTTAGTCTAGATGCCATGTTTTTCCTACCTTTCACTAGTCTGCAAGCAATTTCAATGTTTTAAATGCCCTCTTTGCATGGAAAGTCAAAGCTTAAAAAGACATAACCTACTTGCAGGGCAGTGTCTATGTAATATATTTCTTGTGGGGATATAATGAACGTCCCAGTTTGCCATGCCATGAATTTCCGCAATTTCACATTTATCTTTATCGTGTAAACTTCATAATTATTTCTGATAACTTGTGACCAAGTTTCTGCGTCATTTTTTTAATTCGAGTTACATTTCTCTGTCATTAAAGTCTGAAATTCCCAAAGGGAGGGCAAAGGCCCCAGATTCCCCCCCCCCCCCCCCATTGCTGCGTACGTTGCTAATGATATTTTCTTTTTTACTTGATGGTAGCAAGCAAAAAAGCATAACCCTTACAGATTCACCCTAAAACAAGTCAAAACATATGATAAAAGAGTGAAAATGTAATATAAAAAAACTATAATCATTCTGTAGAGAATTTAAAGCGGATGGAGGTTACATTCAAGAAAGCTGCTTACTCAGGAAGGAGAAAGTATTTGATATCCTATGATTTTGCTTGCAGGAAGACGCCATACAAATAACTCCTCAATACCAGCCCACGAAGGATGAACCGGAGACTGATAGAAACGCGGAATGGGTGTCTGCGAGTAAAGACGTCCCCAGCGGTTTGGAGGTTGGCTCTCATTGGTCATTTTACAAACCAATCAGTGATGACGATACTGTAAGTGGGTGAACAGAATGATAAGCTCCTCCCCCACCACTCATACCACCCTCCGCTTTTTGGCTGCAGAAGGCAGAGCTATTATTGTACTGATCAGCGCTCCTTTCATCATACATTGTGTGCATTCGTCCTGCCAATGGTGAATGAGAGAGTGAAGGAGCGTCCTTTGTTGGGTTAGACCGCATTTCCTCGTAAGTACGTTTCAAAGTGTCCAAGTTACCAACTGAGAGATACCATAAGAGGACTACCGAAGATACAATGGCGGTGCTGAGCGGTGTGCAGGGAATGACGCTAAACTCCTCTATCAGAATTTGCGGGTCAGTTCGAATGACACCTGTCAACAGGGACGGAGATAAAAGCTTTTACAGACCTTTAACCCTTTGAGTGCTATAGAGTGTCAATCGGCACAGAAAAGCCTATAGCACTGTACACACTTTTTGAAGTCCCTGGCACAAGGGTTAAATTGTTACAAAAGCTTTCTCGCTATGCAATCGGTGCCTTTCATATGTAGATTTCTTTTAATTCTCAGAGGTCGTGCATGCACATTTTTTCCTTGATATGATTAACCGAAATTTGGCTTTGCGATATTGCATGCTAATCCAATTATTATTTTTTAACATTCAGTAAATGCGAGTGGCTGCTTGAAACGGTTTTTATCATTCTGTTCAACCGCTAACAATCATCTCTGGCATCAATGACATATATTTTTTTATTAACTCTTTCTCTGATCCTGCCAGTTGTATCATTGAACACCTTAATTGAGTTTCCTTTCCTTACTCACAACAGAAATATGACGACTAAGCTTTAATTTTCAACTTAGAATTCAAAGAACACAAAATATTTACCCTCAGTAGAGGCCCTCAAAGCAGAATAATGATGATAATTTGATTTTCTGCATGAAAAAAAAAGTGATGTGGTTACCATAACCATGCACGTAATTGCTATTTATATTATGTTTGATTCCTCGAAAAGAAAACCAATGAATTAAGAGAGAAAAAAGACCCTACGTCTTGTACTTTCGTCTCAGACATTGACATTGCTGGTACTTTGTTCCTGACTATATGGCAGTTTCAAACTCTAAGGCTAGAGCATGTCTGTTGTGTTTGTTTTTATTTACATACACATCTTATATGGCTGTGCATTTTTTCATCTAGATTATGAAATTAGTTTTGAAGAAAGGAGGTGATTCAAGTGATTATGCATTTTTTTCATCTAGATTATGAAATTAGTTTTGAAGAAAGAAGTTGATTCAAGTGACTATGCCAGAAAAAATGTAATACGCTGAATCGAGTGAACAAGTTTATTACCAAGACAAAGTCCAGGTTTGACGAATCAGAACTCTCGCGTTTTTGTTTTTGTTTTACATTTAGCTTGAAATTAAGCGCATCTCTCGCCTTCCGTATATTCGATGTAATGGCTCCTGGAGAGATACTCCAGTAAAATGAGGTCTTCTATAGTTGTCTACTTTTCAGTGGTCAGAGTGCTATACACAGATTTGTACATTTGTTTTCATGTGAATTAAACTCAGAAACCTGAGAAAACCGAGAAATCTGAGAAACCTGAGAAACCGCCCGTGAAATCTAAAGAAGATGAGAACTTACCGGAATGGTGGACCAAGGATCCCTACACTATGGTGGGTCAAGCTCATATTCTTTTCTTCGTCTCCTTCTCCTTCTCGTTCTTCTTCTTCTCCTCCTCCTTCCCCTTCTTCTCCTCCAACTCTCCACCTCCTTTTCCTCCTCCTCTAACTTCAACTCTTCACCCCCTTTTCCACCAGCTCCCAAGTAATTCTCTGTCATTTAATTGCCTCCTCATTTCTTTTCGTTATTCTTTCTATTATCATTATGACTGTATACATAATTTATCTGTTTTTTATGCGTCTATTTTTTGTTGTTGTCCTGTTGATGTCCTCGGGAGAACGCATGAACGAATTTTCTTCAAGATTTTCGGATCTTAAACATTAACTCTCTAAACAATATTCCTCAAAGGATGAAATATAGTTATCTTGAAGATAGTTAATATTGGATATTGAATGTGTTGATCTGCACTCTAGTACATGCACTTTTCGAAAGATTATAGAGAGGAAATCATACGGAGACCCGTAAGTTCTTTGCATATAATATCGCAAAATGTAACGTGAGTCATTCACCCATCAAGCTTGATCATTGTGACTTGTCAGTTCTGATAGGGCATGAAGAATCAGTCATTCACTGTTACATAATCCCCTATTTCGTTCCATTACACAATAGTTCACCACGAGGCAGATAGACGGGCGAGAGCTGCGTTCCGTGGAGATTGTCAAGGACGGTCCGCTGGAGATGTTCCTCGAGGGGGGCGCCGGTACACCCCTGATGGGCAAGATAGTGATCGCAGAGATCATGGAAGAGGGTGCGGCCTTCAGAAATGGTACACCGCTTTCATTTTGTTCATGCGCGTTGTGTGGTGTTGAGGGACAAGCCTATATTACAATGTGATTATCATTCCCATTTCACTTAAATTGCAATTACACTCAAAGTTTAAATTTCACAGGAAATAATACCTGCTTACTATACTTACCGTCCTTGCTTATCTACTACCGTAAAGGATAATAAAACGAACAAAATGCCCATTTGATGAGATTCTTACGTCTTGTTATTATTATTGCAACTGATTGACAAATTGCCCTACATAGACGTAAATATTTACTTCGATTTAGGGCAATTTGTCAATAAATTGCAATAAACTGCTCGGTGTTTCAAAACATTGGAGTGACATGTCACTTTAAGACTTATGATCCTTTTGACGATTATTTCTGTGGATAAAAGTATTGATTTTTTTTTTATTGCATATGAAACATACCCTGGTTTATACGTGAACACACAATGATAAAGTGCATGTGTTTTTCTAGGCAGTCTGTTGCAGTACGTTAAAACGAGCACCTATCCTGGTTTAAAGTTTTGTATCAATTCAAGCTATATCATCTCAAGTTTAAACAAAATATATATGTCTATCATTAGCGGTTTTTAACTGGCTGACATAATTGCTTACATTCCATTATTTCCTTAACTGCCTCTTAGGTACAATCTTTAAAGGTGATCAGATCTTGATGGTGGAAGGAAAGAAACTCATTGACGTCACACTGGAAGAAGCCCAGGAGACTTTCAAGAGTCATATGAAGGGCGCCCTCGATGTAAGTTTGTTCATAGTTTCGTAATCATAAATATTGCATTTTGTATTATTGCATTGTGCACCACTAAGTATATTGTGTAATAATTTTCTTATTGCTGTTGCATTATCGGTTGTTGTTGTTTCAGATAATTGTCAGTAATTCCTTGTCTTGTTACCAAACAACTCTTCCTATTGAACAGAAATTGTTTTACGCCAGAGTTGTAAAGAATCGCTAGTTAGGTTTAGTGTAGGCGTATATTATTATTCTTTGCGTTGTTTGAATCATTTCCAGCTTCCTGTAAACGTATGCTGATCCGATATCAGATTTTCAATGACGACCATATTTGTTTATTCATATATTTGTTTGTTTTTTTGTTTGGTTTTTGCATTTGCCTGTGTCCCAGGGATCAGAGAAGCTCAGACTCATCACCGCTATGGCACCAGCCAAGAATTACGAAGACGAAGTGTAAGTATTCTTCCGATTTGTCTCCGAAGAGTTCCAAATTCGACTTTCACTTCTTTCTAGCTGCCGAGCACTTAATCAATTCAATAAAGGTTAACATTGCTATAATAGTAGTTGTTTTCACTATCATTATCATCATTATGATATGGCATCATATTTTGATCTTATGCTTGTAAATGTATCTATAAGTCGTATAATCACTGTACAGTGATAACAATGTACCCATGTCATAATTCATATACATTATGTACATATATATGTATATACATATATTATATATATGCATATATATATATATATATATATATATATATATAATACATATATATATATATTTCATGCATTATTTACAATTTTCATTTGTTCATACTGTAGGACTTTCTTTTAGATGACGTCGACGAGCCATTAGCTGTATCACCACCTCTACGATCTTGGTGTGAATGAAATCGAAACTTCATCTCATGACCTGAAGCAATGGCCATCGCCTCACAGTTTTACTGGAGCAGTCTTTGACTGTCCGGATTTCAATTTTCAAGCTTGTTCAGAAGCATGTGATTTTATCACAATTATACAAACGCCATGATGCTAATCACACGATTACACTATATTGCGCAGTATAATATGATGTTACGATAATTGCACGCGTGTATATAGCATATAACACCGAAAAGCATTTTCTATGGTTGACATTCCCAACAAAGTTGAGCGGGAGGGGGGGGGGGGGGGGGTTGGGGAAGACAATTTTTTTCCGTGCGAAAGATTAACCATGCGTCGTAAGCCTTCAACATAAAAAATATAACTCTTGGCAGAAATTATAATGTCTTCGCTCAGCTAATAGTTGAGATATCAAAGATAGATGTCTACTACTAGTAACTGTTGAATGCTTGATAAGATGAACAGCGCTAATTGATGTATGGTCGAAATGATCAAAATTTCGTTCAAAATGTTACCAATGCGCTGCCGTTTATGAAAATGACCCATCTCCACGGAGGTTCACTTGTTATAGTAATATTTTTCATAAACTTAAAGGAGATTGGTTGAGTTAAAACCCAATTTGCGTAGTCCATCGAGTACATTACGTAGCAGGAGAGTTCTGTTCTCTTTCAATAGCGCCCCCAAGAACGGAACTTGGAAAATGCGAAAAAGCACTGTTTGCCGAATTTTATTATGATAGCAATTTTCTCTGTACGCACTTCCCTTAAAGAATCAGAGGATGACTGCGTAAACGTTCGTATATGTATTAGAAAGGATGTTTTTCAGTGTAATGACGTTGATCGTTCGATCATTCAAGACTTTGGTATGGGAGGCTAGACAGAAAATGATTGCATAATTGAATTACATAATGGATTTTCTTTATCAAAGATTATTAACCAAAACGCTATATTTTAAACGCGCATTCTGCTTCGTTGTTTTCAATGTTTGTTTTACAAAGTAATGATAATGAAAGTTAACCTTCATATGCACTCTAAGATGTATTTCCAATAAATAGAGGTACATTTCAAATCGACATTTCTTTGCCGTTTTAGATTGTGTCCATGATTTTAGTATCTCTCGCGCGTACACGCCTGTAAATACACTGTATCATAATGGCATGCGTGTAAACAAGCGCGTCTCATTGCACACGACGAACACTCGGACGAACTCGCGTGCCCGCGAACAAACAACATATGTATTACAAAATCAACACACAGGTGTAGACTTTACTACAACAAACAAAAAATAACGTAAGTGACAGATTACACGTTGTCGGTGAGGTGTCTTAGTTCTGTTTAGTGTGCGTGTGCGTCCGTGTCAACAATTTGTAGACTTGATACTGCTTGTCACCAATTACTAGCTTAAAACTCAATTTTTACTTGCATGACAGGATACGTTGCGGACATAACTCCTACATGTAACGTGGTGGGCTTATGATCTGGACAGATCCGGACACTCATGCATGCTTTAGAAAGCAGTCACACAGAATGAGACTTGTTGAAAATCCAAATAGAGGATGAAGAGGAATTTTATTGGCTCTAGGAAAATTTATGACAATCCTCTTTTCTTATCGGATGTACAAAACTCGTGAGAGGTCAGTTGATATTCTGTGCATTTCAGTCTGGAGGCGACAGCCAGGAGTTTGTCTTTTGTATTTTGCTTGTTACACGGATTTTCCTTCGATTTCTATCAGGCTAGACACAAATATAATTCATTCCATCGCACGGGTATTACAACATTGTATACTTCTATGGGGAAAGAAATATAATATCATGCTACACTGCGACAACCATTCAATCACTTGATCTCGACTAGCTGCCGATATGCGACGAACTCCACGAGTGATTATTCCCGGTCTCTGCCCGCCTCTATACCCACGTCCATCACCGTCACTTTATCCACAGCCCTGAATGGCCAGTCTTGACACTTACCCACATGTACATGGCGCACCTGTCATCGGATATGACGTCACAATACAACACAATATACTTTATAACCAGTCGCCTCCGAAGTAGTGTGGTTGGCCTATAGTTGGCTGATACAAGACATACCCAATGCCCCGTAGGCAACTTGTTAAAAACATCTCGCAATGAGTGAGCAACAAGCACTGAATTTACTTTTGTACCAATTTGATAAAGGATAAGAACTCTCGACTCCATTCAATGCATGGAAAAAGCGTTGAGATGGGAAAAGGTGTATTATCGCTTTGGAAGGCAAGATGAAGTGTCCACCTTTGGGTTAACCACAGCCCAATAGGTTCAAGAAGCTTAGCTGAAGTCTTAATGCCAGAGTACGTGGATTTCTGAGTGTAATTTTCTAAATGGATACCGGTATTGATTAGCTGCATTCATTTCACGGACATACCGTGTAAGTATAATGCGCACTGTCAAATACAAGAAAAAAAACATAAAAACATTGTCGCATGATGGGGGCTGCTGTGCTCTTTTTGCAGTCGTGGAGGTCCGGAGTCCAGATTCTCGGAGGATGCTTACTGCCTTGTACAAGATGTTTTTCACCCGGAATGTCCATCTGGACCCAGGGGTGTAAATCGGCACTAAGCAATATACAGTATATTAGGGTAATAATAAACATTTAATCAAGACTGCCCTGCAGCAGAGCAATGTTTGAGAGGGTACATCTTCTGAATTAGACTATAATAGCACCGTAATGCTCCATTTGATCAAGTGTGCATTAAGAAAATTTGCTTTCAGGTTTGATGAATAGGGTCTGAAAACATTTGACGGATTCGTCAGGCCACTACGACTTTCAGGTTTACTGGCTATCAAGCCCTAGTTAAACAAGCAAAACAACTTGATCATCTAACAGGATAAGCCTGGAGACATGGCTTTGTGCTGGGCAATAATGGGGGTTTCCTGACGTAAAAGTCTGTTGGTGTGAGCTTATCATGTAAAAGTATTCAGTCTTTATACATCAGAAAACACTATCTTCAGAGAAGAAAAAAAAAATGAAGAAATAAATAGAGTGAAATAACAGCTGCAAAAATCAAAAGTTCACTGTACATAACTAGTGATCCAAATAAACTGAAAATAAAGTTAACTGTCGCTCTCTCTTAATCTTTTACATGTTTGAGCACTGAAATAGTATGGAGTTACAGTTTCAAACGATTTCACTAGATACATATTTACTTCCACCATTCCCCGCCAACAGCTTATGGTACAAAAATGTAATGATAATAATAAGTCTCATTTGCACTAACAGTCAACAATAACTCTTTTTTTATGCCACAGTTTTCTTTCGGTTCCTCTTTAACCTAAGCACATTACTGAAAACACACCTTATTCAGTCGTCACAGTGCTCTACACATAACGTAAAATGGACAGAATTTTATCCCTGTTATAATGGTAGCAGCATGCTCAGAAAGTGGAATAGCAAGGCTACAAATAAATCAACAACAAAAAAGATGGTATCTTATAATTAGCTGTACATTACCATAAATGAATAATATCAACACAACATTTACAGGAGTATCGTAGTAAACTAAGAGATGCCTATTAAACTTGAAGCAAGATTATATACATTAATGCCAAAAGCTCATTACTCAGGGCTCGGGTCAAGACTTTATGTTGCTCGACACATATACGACATTTCAAGCATTTTGGTGTAGCTCAGTATCTATTTGTAAATTGATCACCCGTAGAATATGCCCCACAGAGAACGAAATTGTGAGGTATTTTCTCCCCAGAAAGTTTGGCATAAAGACAGAGTATCATAGTACCATTGTGCTTCAGAGTTCACTTAAATGCTCTTCTTGATGATGGCAATAAAATCAACTGGATTACCTAAAATGAAAACTAATAATACTAACTAAGATAACTATTTCAATCTCAATAAAATGCTTTGTATTAATAACAATCAAAATCAATAATCATAACAATGACAATAATAATCGTGGTACACTTATTAACAGCATAGAATAATCCTATCAATCAAGTTTGTTGTCTTTGTTTTCATTATAAGCGGATCAATGGAGGTGACAAATTATTTCCTGAAATCGGTCGGTGCCGGCCCTAAAACCTTCGGGCTGCTAAGTGACAGCTTTCACAGTTGAGACATTTTTATCTTTCTCATTTAGCAGACGACAACAACTCATTAGTATCCATGCTAGCTGCATAGGACAAGTGGCCAATCAGCAGTCGGTACGGTAGCAGTCCAGACATGACGTCACGGGGGTGGGCGGGTTTTAGTCGGCAGCAGCCTCCTGTGAGAGAAAAAAAAAAGGGAAGATCGAGTGACTTCGTTTGTTTAATAAATTGTTGACTAGCATGTCACTTTACTCTCTTGGTGGAAGTGAGAGGCGCATTGCATCAAAATGCAACCAATATAAGCAAAAAACAACATTTAAGCCAGGTAGGCCTATCAGCCAATCAGAACATAGTATTTAAAAATGTTGATAACATGTTTGGTTTTCTGACTCATGTTTGATCTAAACTTTTATGCAACACAGTCCACAGCTCTTTAAAGTCAACAATGCGCATAACAAGTCTAGCACTAATTCTGGTAGGTATACAATAATATCGTTTGAACTACCGCAACGGTATAAGATTTCGATAGTTAGGCAGTACGAATGGTTGACGTCTGTAGTTTATCATCGCTGGCCATTTTTGTCGTTGTTGGGGTTTTTTCTTACCCTGAGTCTAATAATGATCATACATACTATTCAAAAAATTCATGTAAACTTCGTTAAAGTATGACAGAAGTTTGTGAAGCTTACAGATAAATTTCAGCAACACATTAAATAGGCGTACTCTTTGCACGTCTTAATGGAAACCGGCGACGCATTACACGTATTTCCTCCAGCATCTCCACTGGGGTTTGACCAGTCATTTATAAACCCTGTAAACCATATATTCTAACTAATGATTAAACACCTGACTCATTCCGACGTCACAATGGTGTGAGTTTTATTATAACGTAGAACTTTGTGTCAAGAAGAGACTGATTTTTTTAAATTATTTTTTTCAATTTACAAAATCAAACACAAATTGTTAAAAGAAAAACAGACACAATATTAAAAATCCTTATATTCTGAGGACTTGACACATTTCATAATCTTACTTGTTCCGCCACATCACCAAATGGGATGGCTATTTTTCCAATCTTTCCGTCAGCATGCCCTGTGGCTTTCAATCTGATAGAAAAACATAAGGATAGAAATTCATACAATAACAGTTTCTAGCATATAACAGAAATTACAGTGATAATCAAAGGAATTAGAGTTCTGAACACCCATTACCCAAACAAACACATTCTCAAAGCAGTATATGCCATTCACCTGAAAGTTAAACGCATACATTTCGTATTCAATCAATACTATTATAATGGGATTCGATTATCATATCATACATATAAAATGTACATTAAAATAACCACATATGGGTGTGTGTGTGCATGTGTGTGCAATATGTTTGCATGCACGTATATGTGTGTGTATCATTACTATGCCCCAAAGTATCATAAGGAAGAGCAACATTATGAAATTCTGTGTTGAATTAAACTGCGTAAAACTCTATCCATTTTTAAAAGATTCAATCACAAGTGTAGTGTAGGAACAGCTTTTCCCGTAATATAGATATGTATATATGTACAAATGTTTTTTTTTTAATCATAATTTCTTCAAACAAAAAGATTAACTTCTGATGCAGTAAGATGTTGACTGTTGATTCATTAATGAAGGATCAATGAAGTATTTCTGTACATATGGGATGAAAACACTGAATCAAATCCGTATCGTTGCTTACTTGGCATTCTGCAGTGCGGCAATGCGTGTAGTCAGCTCATTGATCTGCAATGGAGATCATTATTCGAAAAGACGATTACACAATTTTTTTTTTTCAATTACGAAGAACTTGCTTCCAAAAGGCGCTAAATCCATTGAAAAATGATGGATTTAGCGCCTTTTGGAAGCAAGCTCTTTAAATACAACTGAACTTATGATTAATGTGTGACTTTACATTGTCATGGATGGATGTTGTAAATACAACACTGTATGATTCGTGTGGAAATAAAATGAAATAATAAAATGTGGAATAAAATGAAATGAAAAGTTTTGTTGATATATCACGGTTGTCCATCGCTATATGATAATTTTCATCTTAATTCACGCTTTCAATAATGAACGTGGAAGTTAAGTCACGCTTCTCACAACGTTAATCTTGCAAAATTATTGACTTTTATTATAAATTACCTGAGCTACCTGAATTACCTATGATGACACCCAATTAAACGTCAAAGACCTGTAAAGGGTCATTCGAAGGAATGCGATCCAATTCTGAGCCTTGGGAGTTCCATGTGATGTATCCACGGAGTGGTCAATTTATGCAATCTGGATTAGATTTGTTATGCTGATCATTGAGTTGAGACTTGAAGGCGTTAACTAGATGTTGCCTCGACAGCCTCCGCACATAGGCTATTCTAAGTATTTACTACTCTCTGGCTGAAAGAGTTTAACCTCCTACCAGTTCGACACCTTTCCTTATACAACTTAAACTTATGACCGCGTGTAACTTGATCAGAAAAGAGAGGAATCAAAATCTTCCATATCATGCAAAATCTTGAACACTTGAATCATACCTGGACGGTTGCACATCCATAAAGAAACACCACTTAAATCCTCTTTTTCTGCAGAAATATGGGAAATCATTTCACTGACTTTGGTTTTAGGACCAATAAATGGTCAGAGAGCGATATAACATTAGTTAACAAGATGCGTGTGGTGTAAACAAGAAAAAATACGTACGTTTTGGTGATTTGATTGCTAGACGTGACATTTCATTTTGACAGTCAATGCCTTGTAATTTCTAGTGGTTATATCTGCAGTGGTATCTGCAACTTATTGCTTGGAACCTTTGAACTTTGCTTACGTCATATTTCTGCCTCTTCTCCTTCTCCTGGAGATCGAAGAGACTGCCGAAGGCCTTGAGGATCTTGGCGTGCAAGTCGCGGGCGATCTCGCGCATGGCGTCGTCCGAGGTCATCGCGTCGGGGTCGAGGGCTGGCGCCCTCTTCGCCAGAGTCTCCTCTTTCTCCCGGGCGAGCTCCTCGGTCGTCATGCGGGCAAATCGAACACGCTCGTCCTGCGGAGAGAGACAGTCAGTGAATTAATCATTGTCCTACGTCATCTAAAAAGTAGAAATAAATCAACCCTCAGGCTGCCGAACAAATACTTTTTACTCATAATAGTATTGTATTCATTACATTTGGCACGTTTGTTGAGGCACTTGAATGTGTCTCGTGTGATAAATCATCTTACACATCTAACACGGTCGAATCGAATGCATTCGTCATCAGGAATTCACTAAATAGAAGTGTTAATATCTTTACTAAATTCATTGATCAAATTTTATGCTCTGAACATTGTACTCATCTTGCCAGTTTCTCATGTTCTCCCAATTCTTCTTCAGTGACTGAGGCAGCGGAACGTTTTTTTTTTGTTTGTTTGTTTTTTTTTTTTTAGGGTGGAGGGGGTCAGATGTCATCAAGGTCAATGGTATTTCTTAACTCCCTCTATCCCCACCCCTTTCCCTGTTTTTTTTTTTTTTTTTTTTTTTTTTTTTTTTTTTAATCTAAGGATGTAACTTTCGGAAAGTCGCTGGTGTCGTGATTTGTTTGTTTTCTGGATTTTGTACATTTTTTTTTAATCCAATTTTTCTTTCCCAGTAACCAAAAGAGGGGGGGGGGGATGGGACTGCAGCACCCCTAAACCCTTTAGTTCCACGGCCCCTGACTGTTGAGTGTTCAAAAATCAAACCTGCATGACATTTTTATAGGCGTTGGGGTTCTGCATGGCGCGGCGTCTCTCCTCGCGTTCTTTCTTCTTCTGTTCTGCCATTTCTTTCAGCCGCTTGTTCTCCTCCTGCTGCCGCTTGCGGCGCTCTTCTTCGTGCCTCGTGATTCTTTCGAGCCACAACTTCTGTTCCTCTCGCCTCTCAGCCTTTAACGTGGAAACAAAGAATGCACTGGAATTTATATTCGAAGTGAGAACGTTCATTTATGTACGCGATGTAAGAACAACGGGGGCGTCAACTGGCCATTTAAAGAAAAAAATGCTTTGTGCATGCATGGAGCAATGTCCACCTACTCCCGAGAAATGTCAGACTCTAGGTAATACCCTTCAATCGTCTGTAATGCTGCAAATTACAGAAATACCCTCATGATGTGCAAGTAAGACTGATACACCCCCTCCCCGTCAGATTGATACATTAGACTTCAGTAAAACAAACAAACAAACAAATAAAAACAAACAAACAAACAAATGAACAAACAAACAATTAAATAAAGGAAAACCCCTTACGTTAGCTCATTTCAATTTGTCTTTTTTTTAAGGGAAAGGGATGGAAGTTCAATCATATATTTCATATTTTGCTAAAACTTCCTTGTACAGAGGTTAATGTTGCAATGACGTCCCGCGTACAACAGTCGCTCTCTGGAGATTTCGAATAAGTACGAGGAAACAATTGAAGAACAAAAAAAAATGTTCGTGTCGATTATCGATATAGTTTACGTTACATTACGTAAAATGTTTATCACAGTGCAATTTTCATTTCCATCAAAAAATGCATGATACAAAGCGGTAAATGTGTCAATTTGAATTTCATCCAGCTGAAATGGACAGTTCATTTAACACAATAGAAATATATGAATGAATATATTTATTCGTGTAATCAACATTACCGACACGTTAACTCGAAGAAGAAACAATTTTACACAACTCACCCGTTTTTTCCTCAGAGCGGCAATTTCTTCGTCATACTTCTCGATGACTTTGCGAACCATGATGAGAGCTTGGACCACCTCGGCCTTAAACTCCTGCTTCTTCTAATGGGGCGTGGTCACACGGATATAACACAAAAAACACATATGGAAAACAACATCAACTGGTACGAGGAATGGTCACACGTTAGCGATTACCGTGTCATGCATTCAAAACGGTCAGAAAGGTTTCTTTATGGTGACGCAAAGTAGCAAGCAACACGGCACATTCTGTCTTGAATTTCCTTTTCTGTCTGTCTCCGTCAGTCCTTACACTTCAATATTACTGTTAACGAGTTAATTCTGTTTAAAATGACTACGTTGCGACATCTTCTCTTGAGGTTACAAAAACTTATCTGAAGACGGCCAGTGAAATCCTCTCTATAGTGGACATTGCCGCTAAGAAAACAGAATTTAAAAAGACAAGAATCAACCACCATCTCTATTATACGCATAAGATTGTGATAAGATTCAGGTTGATGATAAATGACGGGGGGTAATCAATATAACTTTGATTTGTCAAGACTTCGTTTACTGTTCTGATCTGCCTGAGTTCTTATCAAGAAATCAAAGGCGCGGTCTTAATGTATATCTTTTTAAACGTTTCTTCTTTCAAACAGATAGTGTTTTGGAAAAGAACAAAGGTGACTTTTCACTTTAGATTAATCGACCTTTTGCCGCTGTTGTCAGGCGTGTTTTGTTTACACATTATTTTTGTGAAAGAGTAAGATTGTGCCATTGTCCGTCTTTCTTGTTGATCATATAGTCTTACTTACTGTAAACATGTTCAACTCACATTTCATTATAAATTGCATGCTTGATTAATGCCTTATCGTAGTCACTTTTCTCATACATTGAGGAGATTGTTTGTGATAAAGAGAGTCGTACTTGCAAACTTCATTGGTGGATTAGTGTGTCATTAAAAAATGTAAGGGAAGTTCTTAAGCACGTCTTAATTATGTAATGAATATTACTATATTGTAATTAAAAATAAGAGGAAGTAGATTTTGATTTGATATTTCCAGACTGCAAAAGGCCTACCTTGAATCTGATTTAAGTATGCATTGTAATATCGCAGTATGACACACAACTTTCAGAATTGATTCCTGTAAAAGATATGTTAACAAGACAAAGCAAAAACTTGCGGTGCATTTTCAAAAGTGAAATGCTTTCAATTATTTGAACTCGCATAACAAATATATAAGGTTTTCAAATGAATACGAGGTCACTACCTTTTAATGATAATAACTTCACTGAAATAATTACCCTATGAAATAATAATAAAACAGTTTACAGACACCCAACATTTGAATGTCTGCTTCTAAAAGATTATCATCATTTTATAGAAAGCATCAGTGTTAAGGTGTAAATGATGTAAGTGATAAAAGATAAGGTTTAAAGGGGAAAAGGTTTGGAAATTTGTATTAAATACACACGTAAAAAGTCCATTATGCTATCAGACCATGCAGGGGCAGGTGACGATAATATATACGTCTTGGAAGGAGCTATTTTGCTTCCTGAGGCATTTGGAAGAGAGGAGAGAAGAATATTCAGGCAGTTTATGATGAATGTATGGTTTTTAAAAATCTTTTCAAACAAAATGCACCAAGTGTATCAGTGTTCTACTAACCTAGTGGATAAGCGACATAACCTATATTGCGATGAATTGATATTAATTTACCATCTATCTGATATCACAATCTTTTCTTTTGTGAGCTAAATCTTGTATCCGCCCTCAAGGAATTTGAAGGTGAGAGTCATTTTACAACTCACTGCAAGTGGGTTTCTTTAAGAACTTCAGACACATCCTTTGTAGCTTTAACGATCGGAATAGAGGTCCAGTAAAGATAAGTGTCTTGCGACGAAGTAATATGTATCTATGTACCTGTGTATGTATGTCATGTGTATTGTAATTCAATGTATAGCTCTTGTCACACGAATTCTAAATTATAAGCTCACAGGGCTCCAAATAGCCAGCTCCTCTGTATTTGCAAACAAAGGCATAAAGCAAAGAAAAACAAAACAAAACGAGATGCTTTGCAAAGAGGGTAACCAACCTTATGTCTTACAGGAGAGGTTTATGTAAATCCCAATCGCGCTCAAGCTCTCGTCTTTTATAACTCTGATTGTCCAAACTATAAATGACATTACTTAACAATAACGACGGCGAACGACACGACATGATATTTGTTGAGGTGTGAGTTGTTTTTTTTTTTCAATTCGTCTCCCTCTACAAACTAAATTGGTTAAGATCACAACTGCTGATCTATGAATTAACAAACAAGTCGGGAAAAAAAAGAGGAACCAGTGGGACTCGAACCTGTCATCTACTGCTTTCCGGGCTGTCCCTGGTTGCCGGCAGTGACACAGTGAACATAGAACAAATACCCAAGCCCCGAAATTCCGACATTATAAAGTTAAGTATATTCGTATAGTCCAAGGAGGACAGAGATCAGCATTTACGATCTTAACACATTTAATTTGTAGAGGGAGACAAGTTGAAGAGACTCACCCCTGAACCTCCACCCCTCTAAATAATATCTTTCTTTCAAAATATTTGTCTTCTTCCACAATATTACAATATCACCATACATAATACTCTCATTCATCGGTCATTTATTATTTTAAGGACAAACATACAGAGCTGCCCGGAGGGATTTCAAAATTTCCTCTCAGAAATGGAATGTTTGTGCTACTTGCACCATAATGATTAAGAAAGTTTGTTATACACAACAGAGAGAGAGAGAGAGAGTTCACCGTTTAAAGGGGAAGGCTAGTAACTGATCAGTGGGAATCAGTGGAAATACTGGGAGATGATTGTTCCAATCCTTATGGGATTCATTCAAGAGTTCATTGTATATCTATCGTTGTGTGAAAATGATTTGCTTCAGAACGGTCTCATATTCAAGTAATGTGCAGATTAATGCTCCGTCACTGACCAGGGACGCTAACCTGGAAGCATTAAACTGCACATTACTTAAATATGAGACCATTCTGAAGCAAATCATTTTCACACAACAATAGATATATACAATGAACTCTTGAATGAATCCCATAAGGATTGGAACAATCATCTCCCAGCATTTCCACTGATTCCCACTGATCAGTTACTAGCCTTCCCCTTTAATAATGCGCTTTCAATCCCCATAGGAAGGAAAAGTAGCTACGTAAATTGTATTGTGCTTTTCAGGTATAATGGTCTATAACCGCTTTATGAGGGATGGTGGCAAAGTTATGTAGAATGAGAGTGGAAAAGGCACACAATGATATACTCTTCACTGCAAATCGAATTGATCTTCACACAATTTATATGAGTAGAAAAAAAAATGGTTATGCAAACCTCCATCCACAAATAGCATTGAATTATGCAAATGTAATTCCCTGATTTGAAAATAGCATATAAATCTGCATTTATCTATTCCAACATAATGATTATATCGTCCGACAATTCTGAATTGTGCAATGAGGCTTAATCAAGGATCAGTATCAGTTATATTATCTTCACCAGGTTACAAACGACGACTGGAAGGACTTTTCTGTTGGTTCTGCCTCTCTTTTTCCAGTCGAACTTAATCTCTCTCTTTCAGTTACATTCAATGCCTGGATAGGAGGGAAAGCACGATGGCTACAGTATTTCGTTTCCTTTTTGCATTGAGCTAACATTTGGCAAGATTAATCACTCTGGAAAGATGATTGCTCTGCACGAAAAATGCGATAGCTAAACGTGTAGACGGGAGATTTTTCATGCTAGATTTTCTTCGGTAGCAGCAAAAAATGGGGGAAAAAAAAGATGATGGCAACTGTAACACTTTGTTCACGGACAAGAGCTTGTGCTGAAACGTAGGGATTCTGTTAGCGGGTTAGTTTTCATTTTGACTTAAGTTTCGGGTCATCGGTTTGAAATAGAACCTCAAAGCGCTTTGCTGTGCATCTTTGTTCAGAAGTAAAATGTCTGCCCATTAACACACACTGCGCCCACAGTGCTTGAAGCGAGGCATGAAAAATCAGTCAGAAATCCTAACAGCACAGTCTTAACTAAAGGATTTTCATGAACTATGGGCATTATCATCCGATTTGCTATCGCTAGTATATTCACGCAGCGAAATCTCAGCTGTTTGATCAAAATGATATATATCTATCTATCTATATATATATATATATATATTTTTTTTTTTTGGGGGGGGGGATGATTGGACACTAAATGCTTGAAATGCAAGGGCTAGTGTGCTACTGAAAAACTCCCTGCCTGACAAAGTCGTTTTCTGGAAGACCTAACTCATTTTCGTCTTTATCTCTGTTGTTTTTGTTTCTGCTGAGGGATATAGTATATCAGCAAGAATTTCATCACTTGCATTTATGTAAAAAGACTGATATCTGGCAACTACTAAATCCAGCAAAATCCAAGATTGATTTATTGGGTAAGAATGTAGAGTCAATGAAAGTTCGCAGGTAAATTTGGTTCTCTAGATCCATATTCAAAACACAAAAACGTTAAAAGGGGGTGAGGGGAAGAGCAGCCTTAATCCTCAGAAGGAAGGAAATAGGGCGGGCGTCTTACCCAAGATGCCAAGCGCCAATCCATGGCTGGATTCGAACCACGAACCTCTTCTAAGTCACAAGACAAGACCTAACCCGCATAACTGTCACACGTCCACTGTAAGACATATATGTTGAACGATACGTGTTCCGTTAATCGCTCTCGTTTGCACATGAGCAAAGTTCCCTCTTACAAGGCCCTTTGATTTTCGTGCAAACTCTAAGGCAGTGCTTTTGACATAATTCCATTTGACAAAAAAAAAAAGGCAACATGCTTGTTTTTCTTTTTTGCGTGTGCTGGCAGGAAATGATGTTCTCTTTGATGTGTTACAAACGAAATCAAAATCGTTGTCAATGTAAGTCAGCCGGTTTCTTTCAGCCCGTGAGGAACAATGGAAATGTGTGCATTTTTTGTTTGGTGCCAAGTTAGTGCATCTGATGAATTGAAATCGTGACAGGAGAATGCAGGTCATTGACGTTGTTGTACAAACTGTGGATGGACACTAAACGCAGGTAGGTCTGATGACAATGAATGATAATGATAATAATAGTAATAATATTAATAATAATGATAATAATAGTAATAATAATAATAATAATAATAATAGTAATAATAATAATAATAATAACGATAATGATAATAATAATAATAATAATAATAATAATAATAATAATAATAATAATAATAACAATAATGATAATGATAATGATATCAATTATAATGATAATATAAATAAGAACAATATTAACAATAATAATGATGCTCCTTCATGCCCAGGGTGGCCTCTTCATTGTAAACACTGCTCTATACCCCTTTCATAAACTCATCCTCCTATTATCCGCATAAGAATAATGCGGACAATTCAATAAAAAATGCGTTCACAAACTCTGAAAATAATCCGCATTATTTTTACGAGCGCCCGTCCAGAAAAAGGCGGATAATCGTCATGGTGACTGCACACCCCCCTTCTGCGGGAAAGACAGGTGACGTTTGACCGCACCCCAGCAATTATCCGCATTATTTGGGTTTGCGTTCATAAACTCAAAATCTGGTCCCGATGCTGCTATTATGCGGATAATAGAAGGGTCGAAATAATGCGCATTATTCTTTCCCCGCTCCGATTTTACGACCAAATGTTGCGGATATTATCCGCATTATTGAGTTTATGAAAGGGGTATTAGAGGGTTCAGTCATTGATATTACCCCATCACCGTGAGGTACCCATTCATTAGACCTGGGCCCCGTTGCTAGAAACTTTGCGTTTAAACGCAACTTGCAACTGATTGTCACTGGCCAATCAAAATCATTGTTGCATGCATGTCTTCTTAATAGGGCAGACCCTGAGCCAATCAGAATGGTTGTTTCAAAATTAGCAATTATTTGCAATTGATTGCAACTTTCTTGCAACGGGGCCCTGGGTCAAGAAGGATTCTGTTAGCAAAACGTTATGTCCAAGTATGACTGAACCTAGTGGGATTCAAAGCACAGACCTTGTAATTACAAATCTAGAGCCTTATTCCTGTTATTCACTCAACCATGGTGCGTCCATGGTTAGAAAAGGCAAATCCATGATCACTCGCCGGACTTTCGAAGTCCAGCGATGATGAGAGAGGGAAAGACAAGGAGAGTTGTTCAGCTCTTAAGGTCGGATATCCTTATTTGGAGAATAATGTCTCACAACATCGTGTATGTAATCTTAAGAAAATACAAGCCTGAGTTATGAAAACTGAAATGAAAACCTAACCCTATGTCACTCAAGAAAATGAACCCCTTTCTTTCTTTATTTTTTTTTTTTACTGTGAATAACGGTTGGATTTTTTTTTTTTTGCGGGGCCCAAATAAGTTCACTGGAAATTCAGATCATTATTTTCTCCTTCATCGCTTTTATCATTCTGAGGAAAGATTCGGTACCTCTACTTTACACCTGCTTATAACAGGAATCTAATTTTGAGGGTTGCAACAGGCACACACGAACGTTTAATATCTATTGTAGGGACTTCGAATTCCCACCATAACGTTCAATTTATTTTTAATATCATTATGTGTTTCTTTATTCAAAAGCAGGTACACAACGACATTAACCAACATTACTTTAAAAAATTACTAGAAACTATTCAGCGTTGCCAGTTTCTCCACTGGTATTGCATTTGCCTGAAAGAAAAGACACCATCAGCATTTATGGTGGGTATAGATTTACATCCACTAGTACCTTTGGCTTAAAAAGCTAGCATGCTGATGTTCAGCTGATTTACCTCCCTGGGTAAATACTGCATGATGATGAAGTGGCTTGTTGAGAGTTTCTTAATTCCATTGTTTATATATATACCCTTGGTTTGTGCACTTCGTGTTAGAATAAACTTATGTTATGTGTATTGTAAAGTTTAGTAGCGCTAAAGGGAGTTCAGAGAATACATGCCGAAAAGAGAAAAGAAAGGAAGTGTATGAATCGGGAGGGCCGTCTCTGTTGTTCTCATTTTTAGTTGCGATATTTTGTCATTCACTCCCCGATAGAGACGTGGGCAAAGTCAGTGAAGCTATACAGGTAGGCCTATGTAGTGACTGGGATAACTTTTCATCACAATCTGCAACCTGCTTCTAAGTGATACCAGTGGTATTTTGAGGAGGGGTTTGCGAGACGGTTAATATTTCTCTTAACCAGTGTTAACTACCAGGCAAAGAAAACAAAATGGTGCTGGGGGGAGTGATGAGCGGAAGGGGTGGGGCCGTGGTTGAAACAATATGACACGAAGATGATATTGGACATGCAGATGACGTTGGAATAAATGACGACATGCTCAATGATCGTCCTGGCATGCTGTCAAGCAGGCGAATCAATACCATCCAGCAAAGCAATGAAGCTCCTGCAAAAAGAACAACAAAATGCCATTGATCATGCGTGCAAAAACTTGTTCCGAATTCCGATATCTTCGGTAGATATGAAGTTTGAATATGCAGTGGAATCAGGCAGTGTTTGCTATCTCCTCGTTCGTCCACTTTCAGAATTATGATATCATTTAAAACGTTTCGCTTCTGGGTCATAATATGAATAAATGAAGGTTATTGTTATGCGAGCTGCAAATTATACTCATAATCACTCTATGTGTATACAAAATCAAGCATATAGATAAAAATCAGACATTGCAGCCGACGGAATTGAGCTAACCAGACCTTGAAATTGTAACATTTTGGGAAAGTTACTCAATTCCAGACTTTGCGAAAAGATAGTAATCAGGAAATTAAAAGATGTGAGAAAGAAATATGTGGTCACAAAAAAAAACAAAACGATAGATTAATGGAGAAAGCCACTAGCCATAATGAAAGCACTGTGAAAAGGCTGTTACGATTTTATACGTTACACTAAAAATGATAGAGAACAAGGAAACGCCGTATTTGCATTATCAAAAGGGCCATTTTCAAAGATCACACTATACCTCAGAGGCATTCAAATAAAACCCTGTATTCCTTTTGTTGTTGTTGTTGTGGTTTTGAGTTCGAAATTTAATTTTGCCTCTATACAAAGTCACGACAATGTTCTGGTCATTTAAATTAGGAAACTTCAATCCGCTCTTGATAAAAAAGCGCGAAGTGAAGAACAGCCTTAATGGAAGTAATCAACCTTCTCGTTTACTGAACAAGTTGTCGTTCCGTTATAGGGCAACTTCCCTTACAAAAAAACTTTACAGGTACTTTTTACGTTACAGCTATAATACACGATGATGAAAGAACTAAAATTGGGTGGCAAGATGGTGGCCAGAAATAAGAATTGAAATAAAAATGGAATCATGTTGAGGTACCTTTGCATCCTCTGCTGCCTTCTCCTCTTCTGTCAGGGTACTAATCAAAGATATTAGAGTAGAGGAAGATAGGAAGGGACGTGATGATAATGGTAAGCACTGTTTGGGCACCCGTCCCGCTTCATCATGAATATTCATTAGGCAGTAAGATACTGTACTAGTATCAGGTGCCCAGATTGCTGGATAGGTGCGATAGAATGCAAAAACATATCGCCGGGAAATGTAAAAGTCTCGAAAAATTGCATCAACGGGAAATGTAAAAACGTCTCGCCGGGAGATGGAAAAATGTTCAGTTTTGCCGGGAAATGTAAAACTCATGTATTTCCAAGGTATTACGGATACATGTAGATGATGAATATTCATGATGAAGTGGGATGGGTGCCCCAACAGTGCTTACCGATGATAATGGAAACAAAACAAAATGGCTACCTTACATGACGATACGAAAGAGAGCTATTAAAGTACAAACTCAGTACATCTAGAAACATCATTCATTTCCAGAGGTAGTGGTATTTTTATTAGCTTAGAAATATCTTAAAATTATAGTCGTAGCTTTTTTTTTCCATTAAGGGGATTACTTTGAAGAACGAGATTTTAAAGTAATGAGGATTATATCGTGGAGAAAAAAAATGGCAACAACATGATCTAAAAACAATTAATCAAGAGACTTGGATAGAGATGACTAAATTTATGTCCAGGGGGGACTCGGTCTCTCACATTTTTGCATATACTTCATAAGAATAGATTGAAAAAAAAAATGTGGTTGAGATAAACTACGCACCCTCACTTTTAAAAACACGGCGCCGGCCCTTTCATGCCTTATGTGTATACATACATTGAAAGGCCAAAGCTGGATTTCTCCGCTAGGAAACTAGTAAGCACATTATGTTTGAGACGAATCTTATTATTTTCTGCTATTTCATGCTATCTTCTTGAAAGTTATCATCATGTTAAGATTTTTTTTTTAAATTTTACATGGTGATGTAAGTGCAGGGAAAAAATAGATTTGCGATAAAACCATCTTCTATCCGCTCAATTACTATGCTGTAGCTACTTTTCGATTCATTCGATAGTCTTTGTAACGTGGCCTTGCCGAATAATCATACACGACTAAAAAAAAGTAAAAAAAAAGCAAAAAACAAAAAACAAACTATCAATACATAACGACACTGTATTTTGGTAGTGGACAACACTCGAAATGAAAATTTGGATCTGCTATGTTAGCAAACGAAAATTTCCAGACTTTCATTTCTATGTCAGGTTTCTTACTATACAGTGTTATAATATCGTACTCCGGCGCAAGTAGATTTTGCAAACTTCCATTATAATAGTCTCGCTTCCTGTAAGGACGTTCACAGGATGGGCGAGAAATTACACCCTCTGACTGTCTAACTCTGCTTATGCTCGTCAAAACAAGAAGAAGAATATTTTGAAGCTGATGAAACAGAAGAAAAAAAGCAGGAAAAAAAAGATGAGGTAGAAAAATAACCAGAAGAAGAAAAAGAAGTAGAAAAAGGACGAGAAAAAAAAAGAAGAAACACAAGATGTTGAACGAATGGCTAACCCTTTGAGTCTCACAATAATTTCCTATCCATAGGTTTGTGTGTAAATTTTGTGCACATTAATTTGACTACATGGCACAGAAGGGATTAATGATACTCACTGCTCCCCCTCGGCCTCAAAGTCCGCCATGACTGTCTCGCAGGAACGACAACCTGGGCGGGGGAGAAAAAAGACAGACTAAAGATTCTGACCGTTTTGTGGCTCACTGGAAATGACCACAGATTGTCAGTCGCGATACAATCATGCAGCACCCAGGAATCAGACGAACCCGAGTCATACAGCCTAAGAGTCATACAGCCCAGGAGTCATTCAGCCCATGAGTCATTCAGCCCACGAGTTATACAGCCTACGAGTCGTAAAGTCCACGAGTTCGACACTGAGAAAATAAGGCCCATGAGACTGTGTAATGTCCAACTCGAGCAATGTCATGGACTGTTCTTACCTGATGTCGAACTCATGGACTGTACGACTCCTGGGTGTCGGTCTCGCGGGAGACCGACACTGGTTCGAACTGCGTATATATTTACACATGCCACCTTATCCTAATTACTTACCTCATGTTAGTCATTACTTTTTCAGTGCTTTTAATTGGTTGTCACTTAAACTAAAAATCCAAAAAATGATTTAAAAAATGATGATAACAGTTATGACTGAGTTTATTTCGTTATACTTTTCAAGTTCATGTCAATTTGGTAATTCCCATCATGCATTAAACCACGTTGATATTTCACCCCCAAAGGAGATGATAAATGAAATATAGTTTGATAATAATTATACAGACTACAGAATGACGTGAATTGATATCAGTATTATGATTGAATCAGACAATCTAAGTTTCCAATGAAAAGCAAATCAGCCTGTACGCATCAGATCAACGAAGAGAACAGAAAACTCTTTTTAGAAATGTTTACACAGAACATGAAATAACAGGATGTCATTACACTGGGTTTAAAAACAGAAGGAACTACTGACTGATTTGCAGCTATTGTAGCCCAAAAGTGCAAAATGAAGATTGAACTGTGGTTTAAAGCAATACTTTAATCGATAGAATCTAGAAGGAGTTGGGTGGGGGGGGGGAATTGAAGGGGGACCTTGGAAACGATCCGCTTTATTTTGGAATTAAACCCCAAATATGATCGGGACGCGCGGATTGTGCAGATACTATCAGCGTCGAGAGTATATGTTAGTTGTGCTTACGATCAAGTTACGTCACTGTGGATTTCATCTATATCCAGATTCACTTCCGTCTCAAGCCATATGAACTCATTTGACCCCGCAGCTCGTTATGAGCAGTAAGCATCGAGAGAACGGTGCGCTCCTGCACGCCCTCGCCTCTCCCCGCCTGCGTCACCTACCAGTATCCCCACGGGGAACGACGTGATGTGATGTATGAGCGCCACATGGGAGCGAGCTAGCGGCGATGAGCACGTGTTTGGGTTGCTGCGTTAGACGCGTATCACCTAATTAGGGTGGGCGGGCGAGCTTCAAGCTGGGATAGGAGGTCTTTGCCCAGTTCAGTCCGGTACGGTCTCGCCGTCTCGCTGCGGGATGGTCATGGTACGGTGTTAATAAACATTCTTCTAAATTATCTTTGATCAACTGCACTCGACATTAGTGTCATTGTTCCGGTTTACCTTTAACTTTGTAAACAGAAATATATATCTAAATATTCGTAATATTTTGTTGTTTCACAATTAGGCCCTCATCGCTCCCTCTGCAAATATGGGATGTTATTTTTAGGGGTTAGTTGGCAGTCGATTTGTCACTCAGTCTTTGATGCTTACGTGACTGAGAATAGGCAAACATCGCTATAATCATAATAGCCATTTACCTTTCCCTAAGATCAAAACGCTGACCATGAATCGGAAAATCGTGCGTCTGTGTTCTTAACTTGTATAAAACCCACTTTTGCTTTCTGGATATAGTTGAGAACTTCTGTGCAATTCTCGTATGAATGAATTTTTGAGACAGCCGCTACCACAAGACCTATTTAGGAGCACGGAAAAAAAAATGCTACCCGAGCACACAACCTTTTGTCGCACTGATTGGGGGGGGGGGGGGGTATGTACGATATGCCTCTCCCCCTGAAGTGTATGTAAAACATGGTTATATGTTTATTAGTCTCACATGTTACCTCCGCAGTAAGCATGGGGGATGTTTATATGCAATGGTATATGAATGAACACTGCAATGTCGGTCAGTGTTTATGCGTGTAAACACGTATCATCCGTGCCGGTATGTGTGCTGGGTGTGAACAGAGCGAGACCGCATCGATCTTTTAATACACTTAGTTCAAGACGTTTAGTTCAAGTTGATAAGTTAATACAAGTTCAAGTTAATAATAATAAGTTCAAGTTCATACAGTAATAAGTTCAAGTTAATACACTTACGCCACTTCGATGCATCCCTTTGGCAAGACACACATAGATCATGTGTTTAGAAAGACTACTTTCAGAGATATGTCACACTCTTGTTTGAAACAAAACAAAAAAAAAAAACCCATAAATTTACAGATGACACAAAATAATGATGCTTTATTTCTCTCGCTACTGAAAAGTTACATGTATAGAAGAACGGATTCCTCAGATATAGATTACTTGAAAAAAAAAACTATGCACTGGCGCCAATTGCACAAGGCGCCATTGGTTGACGACGCCATTGGTTTACAGCGTCAAACATGGGAAATCGAACAGAAAAGTCTGTGATTATCGCCACTTGCATAATCTAAACATGGTTAAATGGCTTGTTGTACATAATGCCCGACAAATAAAGTAATCACATATGGGGCTGTGTACCGCTCGAATATATTCATTTACAACATTTAAGTGTTTCTTTCGTCAATTGATAACCAAAACGGTGCTACCTTGAGTAATAATGATTATAGTAGAGTAGAGTAGAGTAGAGTAGAGTAGAGTAGAGTAGAGTATACAGAGTAGAGTAATAAAGAATTACTATTAAAGACAGGTTTACTTGGCGATTACATTTTATGCGGTAAAAACCCGAGTGTGTGTTCCGATATAAATGGGGTCTTTTAATTCAACTTCTGTCTTGGAAGGAAGTATCTCCTGTAAATCGCCACATTCATTACATTATTTGGACTTTAAACAAGAGCTCAGCATTATTGCTTCTTCTAAAATGTGAGATAGGGATAGAAACAACCAATATAAAGATGTTCGTCAGTTTAATCAATGCTAAGTATTGTTTATTACACAAAATGTGAACAATAGTTAGAACAAAATTGCTTCTAGAATAAACCGTCTAGAGTTATGGTTTATTGAGAAAAAATAGTGATATCTTGCTATATTCTAAGCTTTATTCCGAATGTTGTATATGGTAGGATGCTTTGTGAT